>PVIC010013163.1:0-38501 GCA_004025085.1 Thryonomys swinderianus
CTACATACACCTGTTGAAGAACCTCTGGGTTGATTCTAGGTTCTGGTTATCATTCCTGTAGACATTCTTCCACAGATATTTGCATCAGCGAACATTTCCATTCCTCTGGGGTAAGTGCACAAGAGTGTGATTGCTAGTTTGAATGATGACTTTTGTAAGAGACAGCAGTATTGTGTTCCAGAGTGGAAACTTTAGACTTTAGGTAGGAACTTTAGACTCTCCTCCCTTCCCCACATTGTGTAAGTGGATCTAGTTTCAACACATTTTCATCAGCATTTGGTAGCGTTTCTATTTTGGGTTGAGACATTTTTTATTTGGGTATGGATATTCTACAGTGGATTTAATTTGCACTTCTGCAACAGAAAATGACATTGTACTCTATTTAGCACCTGTATATCTTGAGCAAAATTCCTATTCATGTTTTTAGCTCATTTTCTAATTTGATTATTGCTTTTTTTTTTTTTTTGTACCAGGGGTTGAACTCTGGCCCTCTGTGTATCCAAGGTTGACGCGGTACCACTTGAGCTAAATCCCTATTCCCTAGTGTTGACTTTTAAGAGTTTTTTCTCTACTTTTCAGTTGCTGATCCTCTGACAATTGTATTGCTTGAAAATACTTTATCCTAAACTGTAGCAAATGTTTCATCCTTTTAACAGGGCTTTCTCCTTCCTCTTTTTTTCCTTCTCCTCCTTTCTTCTGTCTACCCCTCCTCCTCTGAATAGTTTAAGGTATCAGAGCACTACCAGGTTCATACAATGCATTGCTATGGTTTAGATGGGGGTGTTCGCCCAAAGGCTCATGAGTGTGGAAGATGGTTGGATCACTGGTGAATTCAGCTGCTCAGTGCGCTCTTGGAAGGTGAGGTCTGGTTGGATGAGGCTTCACTAGCAAAAGTGACCTGGAAGGCTCTATCTTCCTTTCCTGCTCTTCTCTGGGCTCTCTGCTTCCTGTCTTCCCTGACAGGAACAATCTTCTCTGCCCAGGCTCTTCCATTATGCCCTGTGGCCAGAATAACAGGGAATGTAACCAGGGTACAAAATGAACCTCTCTCCCTTTAAACTGTGGCTGCCAGGTGTTGTGTCTCAGGAATAGAAAAATGACCAAGACAGAAGTGCTTTCTTTAGTTTGACTTTCTAGAAGCCATTGTGTAAGTTGGTTGTTAATTTTTTTTTTTTACAGTATTTGGTAGTATAGTATTCTCTAATAAAACCATAATGCCTGGAGACTTCCTTTATGGAAATTTATAAATTATAAATTCAGCTTTTATTAATGATTATCAGATCATTCAGATAATTGATTTTATCTTAATTGAATTCAGTATGTTTTGGTTTTCAAAGAACTGGTCCCTTTCTTCTAAAGTTGTGTTCATGAATCTAAAAGTTGCTCACAGTGCTTTCTATTATTCTGTTAAAGTGTGTGGGATCTGTGATGGTGTCCTTTGTTTCATTCTTGATATTGCTAATCTGTGTCTTTATTATGTTTTTGTTAATCTTGTTAGAGGCTTATAAATTGTACTGAGTTTTCAAACCATCAGTTTTTGGTTTCATAGTTTTCTTCCATTGCTTATTTACAATTTTGCTTCTACTCTTCATTATTTGTTAATCTAACTTTTAGTTTATCTGAAGTTTATTTTTTTGAAAATATTTTGAATTTCTTGATGTAGAATTATTGTTTTTTCTTTTGCACTCTACTTTGATGTAAACACTAAGCTTTATAAATTTTTTCAGTTTGGTATTAGCCATATTTAGTCTATTTTAGTCTATTTTACTTTTATTAAATCATATATATCCTTATTGGTTTGAGATTTATTCTTATGTCCAAGGCTTATTTGGAAGTGCATCATTAATTTCTAAGTATTTGAAAATTTCCTGCTGTCTTTATGTTATTGAATTCTACTTTGATTCTTTTATGGCCAGAGAAATTACTCTGCATAATATCAATTCTTTTGTATTGGTTGAGGATTGATTTTGACACATGATATGATCAATCTTGGTGAAAAAAATGTACATGTAGCTATCGTTGCTCAATGTTCTTTATGTGCAACTAGGCATGTTGGTTAATAGTGTCATTCAGCTCCTCTAGTCCTCGCTGATTTCCTGTTTCAGAGCTGTCTCAGTTACTTGTGAGGGAAAAAAAGTGTTGAAATCCTGTATTAACCTTTTTAGGCTTAAAATTTTACACCTTGGGACCAGAGATTTAGCTCAATGGTTCCGGCACCTGTCTCGCAAACCCAAGGTCCTGAGTTTGATCTTGGTAACCACATACAATGCTGGGTGTGGTGACTCACGCCCACCAACAATCAATACCACACGCCACAGTGCCTGGTGGCTCATGTCTGTAATCTCAGCACTTGGGAGGCAGAGACAAGAGGATTGCTGAGTTTGAGGCTTGCCTGGGCTCCATAGTGAGCTCAGGGCCAGCCTGAACTACAAAGTGAGACCCTGTCTCAAAAAAAATTTTTTTACACCTTACGTTTTGATGCTGCTGCTCATTATAGGCAGATTTATGGCCATTTTGTCTTCTGCTGTATTGATCATTATGAAATGTGTTTCTTTGTATTAATGACTTTCTTTGTTTTGAAACCTATTTCATTTTATTACTGTGGTCCTTCTAGTTTTTCTTCTTGTTAATGTTTGTGTAGTATTTCTTTTACCATCCTTTTACTTTAACTAGATCTATACTGCTAAATTCAAAGTGAGTGTTTTGGAAATAATATGTAGTTGAGATATGTTTGTTAATCATTTCTGACAATTTCTATATTTTAATAAGTATCTTGATTATTTGCACTTAAGGTAATAAATATGTTAGAATCCAGTTTCATTACTTTTCTTTTTATCTTATTTCTGTATTTCTACTTTTATCTGTTACCTCATTCATAGCTGACCATCATTAGTTTCCCTTTGTAATTTATATTATTCATGGCAGGATTGCTTAGCATCTCTTCTTTCCTTCTTGCTCAGTCATCACAATGTATATGAATGATTAGTTTACAAGTGAGGTGTGGAAACCTCACTTTCATGTGGTTTTATTTCCCCTTGCACTGCCATGGTTATGAATAGCCTAGATTATTCTATTTCTTTCTTCAATCTTCACCAAGCACATAGACATTCAGGGAGAAGCGAGGGCCTGTTGTGTTTACTCATACTTTCACTCTTTCCATTCATCTTTCTTGTTGCCCATGACGCTCTGAGATGCTTGTATCATTTCCTGTTTGTGTACAGAGTTTTCTTTAGCTACCCTTTAATGACAGTGCTGCTACCAAGAAGTTCTTTTTGTTTTTGTTAGTTTAAGTGTTTTGATGTCTCCTTCATTTTTGAAGGCCTGACCCGCCTACATAGAGTTCTGGGTTGGAGCTCTTTTCTTCTGATACCTGTAATACATAGTACCAATTCTCTCTGGCCTCTGTGTTCAGATGAGAAATCTGCTGTCATTTATGGGTGTTCTCTTGTTAGCTATATCCAAGGTATTTCATTGTATTCAGGTTCCAGGAGTTTAATCAGGTGTATCTCCATGTTTTTATTCTTGTTATCTTGTTCAGGGTTTACTCAGATTCAATAGGTTGTGTCTTTTGCAAAGTTTTGGAAGTTTTCAGCCATTATTTCTTCAGATAATCATTTGGTCCTCTCCTTTCTCTTCTGAAACCCTGGTAATACAGATGTTTGACCTTCTGTTATTGTTCCATAGGCCCCTAAGACTAATTTGTTTGCTTTCCTTTGGAACTTTTCTTTGTCAATCAAGTGATGCCAGTCTTATGAACCTGTCATCATGTTCACTGCTTCAGTTCTTTGCTTTTTAGCCCGTAAGTTTTAATTTGTTATTGTATTGTTCAGTTCTATAATTTCCCAGAGGAAAATACCAGAATATTAAGTGAGCTCCGGGTAAAGGTGCTTGAGCCAGATGTTTGGCAAACCATATTTGTGAGTACAGTGTGGTGAGGCAGCACCTAGAAACCAAGGGCCAGTTCCTATGAGGGTTGAAGTCACTCAGATAAGCATAGATACTGTTGTGCCAAGTTTTGAATCTTGTATTATAGAGTTTGACATTTAAACTAAGAAACACTAACAGTCCTGATAGGTTATTATGGAGAAAAGAATATGATTAGGTTTTGCTAGAAAGATCTATCTTATTTTGGTATCTGTGGAAAATTGATGGCAGGGACATTGGATAGAAAGACACTGAAATTGACTGGACAGTTAAAATGAAGATGATGTAAAACTTAGGATGTTCCTTGAAGGCAACTGATGCTGCAGCCAGGAGAGAAAGGAGAATCTAGCTGCCATGTCTAGTAACTTTGAAGGAGTTAAGGAGTATGAGAGGCTTTGTCAGGAAGACATGTATGTTTACTGGAGGAAGAGGGAGTAAGTAGGAAGTTTGGATAGAATTACTTCACAGGGATTGTGTATTCCCTTAGGACTGAGAATCTTGATTTGTGAGCCTCTGGAACAGAGAATGACCAGGTCTTCTGAGTTGCTGGTCATTATGCTGAAAGTTATATTTGACAATGTCATGTGCAAGAAGAGAAAGTCTGGATGAGCGCCTCAAAATTGAAGAGAAGGGACAGGGAAGTATAAAAGGAAGTAGAGGACAAGTATCATGAGCCCTCATTAGGGCGCAGGCTTTAGAAAAATGCCATTTTTGACCTTGACAAGTTTGGTGAATGAAGTGTAGGAAGAAGGGGAAGGGGATATAACTAGAACCTTTACAGTAAGTTCTAGTCTCCTGAGAGTCCAAGAGCACAAGGCAAAATAATTAAGAAAGAGAAATGAAACTTAGAGAAGAAACTGAGCTTGGGCCTGATCCATGCTACACTGGGTAGCAAGAACCACAGACTGGAGCTTACCACACCTTTTATTCAAGAGTAACCAAGGACTCAAAAGACCAGAAGGCAAGACAGACATTGGCAATAATCCTTGAAAAATTATGTAGATGAAGATCATATAGGGCCAAGCAGATGTCAGGAATAATCCTTGAAAATTATAGGTAAAGATCCTATAGGGCAGAGCAGATGTCAGCAACAGTCCTTGAGAAATTATGTAGATCCTGGTGAGGTTCTGCCCTGGAGCATCACAGCATGTGGGACCTCTGGAGTCCCTGCTGTTATCAGAGGTGAAGACGTTAAGTCCCCAAGTCTATCTGCAGGCAGGAAAGCTTGACCCAGTCATAGTCTGACTATGCAATTATTTCTCCCAAATAGGATTGTTCCTGACAGTGCGATGAGTACAAAGCCAATGTGCTGCACTCAGAGGTTGATTGGGATTGGTGGGAGAGGCAGTATTTTAGAGTGCTTGACACTGAAAGTTGGTCTTTCAGATGATCAGAGGGCTCTCTGAGAGGCCAAGACTTACAGATATTTCTACTTGGAGAGTTTTAAAATAAAAAGATTTCACAAGGGGTGAGGATTTGGTGGCAGAGATATATAGCTGGACCCTGCATCCATTCATCTGTCTACTAAGGAATCTGAATGTTACAGAGAGCTTTCCCACCTTTGGCTGTGTTTGTTGTATTTATTGAGCAGTGATGAGGTTCGTGATGTAGGGATGATGGATTGTAGCTTATTTGGTCAGTTATGAAGCAAACATGTGAGACATAATGAAAATTATACAGGGAGGGCCTCAGGTATGAATTGTTCAAGTGTATTAAAGGTCAGTCCACTTACATAATTTCACAGATGCATGAAACATTTCAAGACCCTAGTGAGTTAACTGTACTGAAAAAGCATGCTGAAAAAGCCTAATTTCCACCAAGAGACAGTGAAAGCTTCCAAGGCACAAAAAATGTGTGTGTGTGTGTGTGTGTGTGTGTGTGTGTGTGTGTGTGTGTGTTTGAAACAGGGTCTCGCTTTGTAGTTCAGGCTGGCCCCAAGCTCCCTATGTAGCCCAGGGAAGCCTCAAACTCAGCAATCCTCCTGTCTCTGCCTCCTGAGTGCTGGGATTATAGGCGTGAGCCACCACGCTCAGCACTGTGGTATGTGGTATTGATTGCTGGTAGGCATGAGTCACCACACCCAGCATTGTATGTGGTTGCTGGGGATCGAACTCAGGACCTTGTGCTTGCCAGGCAGGTGCCAAAACCACTGAGCTAAATCTCCAGCCAAAAAATAAATGTATATTTATACACTATCAACTATTTCCAGCCTTCAGATTAGAGAACGCTGCCCGGCACCACACAACTGCAGAGAACCAGTCTTTGGATATGCCACATTTCCTTCTTCATCCTGAGTATCATGATCCAGTGCACTGCCTCTCTCTTTGCATCTTGCACATTCTATCCTTGCCCTCTGACTATCAGGATCTATCCACATAATGAGGATGGGCTACACACACTTATGGATCAACCTTGTCCTCTAAGAAAACCAAAAAGTACTTTTTCTCATCATCACTCAACACTGTATCCTTTCCATATCTCCTTGTTTCATGTTAACATTGTATTTGCAGGAATGTGATCTGGCCAGTGCACATTAGAGCGCTTCCCAGTGACTGAACTGAAACCACAAAAGTATTGAGATACAGCGTATGTTAGAGAAGGGGATGCAGAAACACATGGCCTAGAATATTTATAGGAGGTAGCTGGCGGGTTGTCAGAACTAGGTCTCTCTGTTTTTTATTGCTTTGGTGTGGACCATAAATGGGTGGCTCTAGGAGAAGTCTGCCTATATTAGTGAGGATCTCCTTCTGTGCTCCCACTTTTCCCAGCACTTAGAACTCCTTAATCCTCATCTCCAAACCTATTACTCCACAGACATCTATGGATTATTCTTTAATGGAATGCATCTTCATGAGTCTTCATATGTTTAAATTATAAAATTATCTTCAGGTGCAGCAGTATTAATATTGTCCTTAAATGTCATATAACAAAGCAATGTAAACATAGGTGCCAACATAGACCTGCTGAGGATGGATAGAAATCATTAAAGCTTGGGGGTCCAGACCAAGTCTGAGGTCTTGAGCAGAGTCACTGACTCGAGGACCATCGGTGCTTTGTGTGTGACATGTAGTCCTAGATTATGTGTTCTTCCACTTCGGTGGCTCTGTGAATGGAAAAGGCTATAAATGGTACGGGAGTTCAGAGAAAAAGAAGTCAATAATGTGGGACTAATACGAGCAAAAAGGAATACAAACCACAGCATAGATAATAGGAAAAAGAATGCAATGCTGTGCATTAGAACACAAAGGAAGAAGAGCCAAATTGGGCTGAAATAAAGCACATCTCTGAGGTGAAGATGGTGACTAATGTGCCCTTTTAAGAATTTCCGTGTGAATACTGATGAGAGTGCTCACCAGTGAGTGCGGGGCAGCTTCTCCGCTCAGGAAACACGCGGTATGGCTGGCTGGCACTGCTGCCTTGGACTCTTACTAATTCCAGGCAGGCTTGAGGCTCCAGCACTCAATGATGGGGTCAGGGGTGAAATAAATGGGAAGAGGATCCCAGCTTGTGTGTCTGTTTACAACATAAGGTTAGTCCCTTAAAACAAATTTTTATTTTGAAACAAGATCTTGCTGAGTGGCTGAATTCTCTGGGCTGGAACTTAGAATCTTCTTGTCATAGTCTCTTAGAGTGCTGGGATCGCAGGTTTGTGCCTATGTCTGGTACTATTGCCCTTTTGGGCTGGACAACTTTCCTGCGGAAGGGATCCTATGTACCCAGCCTTCCTGCTCCCATCTACAGATGTCAGAAGTACTCTCTGCCTTACCTGTGACAACCAGGGTCACCTGCCGACATTGACAGACACCCTCTGGAGCATAGTCACCCCAGTAGAGGTCCTTGCTATAGGGAAGAACCCAAAATCCTTCAAAGTCTGAAGGACTTTGCTGTGGAATCATGCTGTGGAACCCTGAAGCTGTGGAAACCTCAAGCCCGGAAATGTGGCATCTAAGAAACAGACTTTAGTTATTCCATTTTAATTTTTGTGGCTTATAGTTGTCATATTGGACAATTCAGGTTTGTGACATTCCTCCCAGTATTGCACTACTAGAGAATCATATTAAAGTAACTATGGAATGTATGTCAAAGGATGTTTGTCTATGGCACTGTTATTTTATTGATGGAAATATAAAAATAACTTGAAGTATGACAATAGGAATTGTGATTGTCTCCAAGCAGTATTGAAAACACTGATGTTTGGAGGATTTGGGAGCAAAAGCAGCTCATGAGTTATGACATCTGCAGTGATTTCTTTGGGTATCTCTTGTGCATACAAGGGCCCCTTTTGGGGAGGTAATGAAGTTGGCTTAAAATAGTTGATTTTACACTAATTTTAGGGTCTTTCCATGTTACATTCCTTTGTTTCAAATGGCAACACATCAATTTACATAACTATTATGCATTTCTCAAGTGTTTTGTTCATTTAGAGAGATCTATATTATTCCAGGTGAATCCAGACCTAGCCAATATCAGGTGAAAGGAGCAAAGGTTCGCAGGTGGAGGGAAAGGATTGCTTCACATTCTTCCAGGAAGCAACCTTGATGATCAGGAACAAATGTTGTTTGATGATCATTCAGATGTAACGAGAAGCTTATTTACTCTGCCGATATGTTTCTAGGAGAGGAAAAATGGTATCATTGGACCTTTGTGACCATTAATGAGTAAATTTGAAGTTTCTTCATTAAAATGCACTTCCTACTTGGTCACATCACTGTGGCACTGCTCTGTCTTCTATAAGAAGTGACAGAAACTAGTGCAATGCTGAGTTTTTCTGGTTTTGGACAAGATCATTTAAAAAATACTCCACATTAACTCATTGTTTCCCAATGGTAATTTAGACAGTTTTTTGAAAGCCAGAACGCAAATGGGTAGTCCCAGTCTCATTAGGTTTGGGAGTGAGAGCTAAGGTGTCAGATGACTGCTACGCACAATTTCATTTTCTTTTTTTTTTTTTTTTTTTTTTTTGAGACAGGGTCTTGCTTTGCAGCTCAGGCTGGCCCTGAGCTCACTATGTAGCCCAGGCAAGCTTCGAACTCAGCAATCCTCCTGTCTCTGCCTCCCGAGTGATGGGATTACAGGCGTGAGCCACCACATCCGGCAATTTCATTTTCTTTTGTCAACAGATTGAGAGAAATTTTTTTAAAAAAGAATTCCTTACTCATTTTTGAGTGTGGTGACACTTCATCCAAACCAGTGCATCATGACGCTACCATGATAATGTAGTCATATTGCTTTTTGGTTGTACCTAATTGCAAATCATTTCCCCGAATACCTCTCTTTTTTAAAAAAAAATTAATAGGAGATTTTCTTTACTTGCTATAAAATTCTCTTTTTACTTATAACTTGCTATATGATATTGCCTTCTAATTCTGAAATAAAATCCTGATGGTATAATGGTGGATATAAGCATGAATGTGTTCTTTAAGACATTTTAATAAAGATTTTTAAAACATGCTTTGTTTTGTTGATAGTTTTTGTCTGCTTCTCTAATTGGTAGCCATTTCTCCACATTTCAAAGATCATAGTCACCAAGTACTTTCTTTACCTGTCCAAATACTGGTTTTTCCTTTTTATTCTCTATGCCTTAATATTGTCTTCCTTAAGCAGTCACTTTACTTTGGACAGGTATTTTCTTCTTTATTTTTATTGTCATTTGGATAATCTAAAACTTTCTTCAGTAGGTTTTTAGTTCTTTTTAGACTTTTGCTTCCTTCTTAAAAAAATTCTATTCTAATGTGCAATTATGTGAGGAAAGCAATTCATATTGGTCCTGGACAGTCAGTGAAGTCTTCACAGAGAGCTAGGAGAGAGGCCGCCTGAGCACGGATCCCGCTGCTGGCTGGAGAGGGGTGGTGGACTCAAAGAGAAGATGAGCAAGAGCAGAGAAAGAGACCCTTCCTGGCTGAGCAAGAGCGAATCCTTCTCAACATTCAGTCATGCAATCTACACTTACATATGACTGCTGGGTGGCAGGCCTGGCGAAGGCACCGAGAATACAGAAGTATAGACTGGCTGCAGCTTGGGATTGTTGGCCAGTCAGAGGTAAAGCTACTGATCTTGTCTCCAGTGAAAGCACCTTTGCTCTTTCATCCTATGTAAGAAAAATAGAGGCAGCTTTTATGAGAAACTGTGTGAGCAGGTCAAAAATTGTAATGTTCTCCATGATCCACATAGAAATTTCTTTTGAAAGTCAGTTTGTTATACATAGGAAAGTTAAAGGTTATGGAAGTTGAATATAAATTAACTACTTAGTCTCAAATACATTTGGGAGAGTGCCAGGCATGGTGGCTCACCCTGTAATCCCAGCACTTAGAAGGCAGAGGCAGGAGGATTGCTGTGAGTTCAAGGCATGCCTGGGCTGCATAGTGAGCTCAGGGCCAGTCTGAACTACAAAGCGAGACCCTGTCTCCAAAGAAAAATATCCTTGGGAGATGAAACCATAAAGCAGTGCCTTTTCAGTGGGGTGAACTTTCATTGTCTTAAAAATACACAGCTCCAACACTGGATGTATGAAAATGCAGTTGTGTGAGGTTAGGGAGGACGTGTACATTTTCAGTTTTGTAATTTTCAACTCTAATTCAAAAATCATAGACATGAACTATACAGATAATTGATGTTGCATTTCTCTTTACTTAGTAATTGAATATTCTCATATTGTTTCGGGGAAATTTTTGGAGAGAGTGTGTATTTCACATTTAATATTTAGTATATACACTAATATAATGGGACTGTTTCCAGAATTTGGTAAATACAAAACAAAATTCATATTTAAAGTAATGTATTCCCTTGAGATCACACAGTGAGGATACATTTTAGAAAAAGATGAAGAGGACCTCACTATGGGGGGCAGATTGCAGGCTGTGTTTGTGTAACTCCAGACGATGTATGAAGTAGTTTTAATGGTTAATTTCTACTAAGAACTTACTTGTGATGCATATATAGCAAACTGTGTTGCTGTGATCTCCGCTGTACATATAAAGGGACTGGAAGTTGGGAAGTTCAGGTGACTCTCGAGATCAAACAGCTGATGGAGGAGAACAACAGAGGAGGCCTGCTCTGGGTGGAGCCCGTCAGAAGGTGTATTTCACATTAATACCAAATTCTGGAGACAGTCTCATTATATTAGTGTATATTCTAAATATTAAATGTGGAATGCACACTTTGATGGACCTTCTCATGGGACACAGATGCTTCTGTGTCACGTCACAGCTCCAAACATGGCAGAAAGGCCACACACGGTAGAAGCTGGGGTCCAGAAGGGAGAGTTTTTGGGGTGCTGTCTTGCCTCTGATTCTCAGCTCCTGGCCATGTTGTTCTTCCTTTCTTTGTCATTTATGATGGAAATGATAGAATTTTTTTGTAGTTTAAAATATTATTATTATTATTATTATTTTTTTGTGGTGCTGGGGTATTATTATTATTTTAATTGCATTCTTTATTGGTACAATTTGCATACATCTCACACTCACACATAACATTGGGGAGTTTGTACCAATATATGACACAGTCAATTCTCATTTTTACCCATATCCCCACCCACACCTCCCCACCCCCTATATACATGCTCTTTTATTTTGTTTCAGAATCATATTTATTCCTTCCCCTCATTATATCCCCATACCAAATTTCCCTTGGAAATTTCCCATTCTAAAAAGATTGTCATACTACTAGAGCTCATTTGCATCTACCGGTGCTCATATCAACTAGAAGATCCAGTATTTGCCTATCTGTGCTCTATTGATTTCACTCCTTAGTGTGTCCTCCAGGTGCATCCATTTGCACATAAATGAATCAATCTTGGCATTCTTTATGGCAGAATAGTACTCCATTTTATAAAAAAACCCCACATCTTCTTTATCCAGTCTCCAGTTGATGGGCATTTGAGTTGTTTCCAAGATTGAGCTATAATGAACTGAGCTGCTATGAACAAGGGTGTACATCTGTCTTTCCATTGTGATTTTCTAAGTTCTTTTGGGTATATTCCTAGCAGGGGGATGGCAGGGTCAAATGGGACCCCTAGTCCTAGTTTTCTGAGAAATCTCCACACATATCTCCACAATGGTTGCACAAGTTTGCAATCCCATCCACAGCGGAGAAGGGTTCCTTTCTGCCCATAGCCGCGCCATATCCCATATGGCCCCACCCACATATGTTGGTTGATTTTGTCATAGTGGCCATTCTTTGTGGAGTGAGATGAAATCTCAGTGTTGTTTTCATTTGCATCTCTCGAATGACCAGTGATGTTGAACATTGCTTCATATGATAGAATTCTTAATGCTTCTATTCCCTTTGGTTTTGAAATATGCAGTTTTCCAAAATAAAGGTGTGTGTAGAGAAAAGAAAACTCTCATGTGTGAGAGGGTGTATAAGTACAGATTGAAATTCCCTGTCACACAAGCTAATCTCAGACTGCAGAACTGCACCCTTATCCTTAACGACGAGAGGAGATGGAATGTGCGAACAGGCATTTTGTTTGCTTCCCCCCCCCTTCTGCTTGATCTGTGGAGGTAATCACTCAACATGGTTACGACAGCTAAATCACATTGCCAATCCGCTTGGATTTGCCTGGCATGCCAACAGCATGCTGGCGTGTGTGCCATGCAGCACGGACTTTGCTCTACGAGGTCACTGACATGCCTGCTTGGGATTGTGGGATGCTTTATGAACTATGGATTTGTCCCCTGAGTGTGGTTAGTTTAGTTTATGTCTATGTAGATGCCTATTTTGTGCCCTTTAAAAGATAGTAAAACTAAATTCTATATGATTTTCCCACAGTAGGGAGGGTCTTGGAAGAGAGGGAAGAGTCCTACTTTCCTGGCTTTGGCACTTAAGAAATCTGTCCTGTCCCCTCTGCCAGATGCCACCTTAATAAACACATGTGGCCAAGCCCAACTTTGGGAATCTTCAGACGTAGTGATGGGGGGGGGAAGCACAGATGAGTTAGTTAGTGAGGGAAAAGCAGGGCCACGAAGAGGTGCAGACAGGATGGAACTGTATCCAGGGGCATTTTTCAAAAGGCAAGACTTAAGTGCAATGTGCAGATTCTGAGGAAGGGTAGGAAGGGAAGAGGAGCTTTGTGTGCATGAACATATAAGGATACAAAGCCAGAAAGCACGCTGGGCAAAGGCAGTGGCTTCAGAGGTCGGCCAAGGAGCAGTGTGCTTTGTTAGCTGGCATGATGTTTTTGGTTTCCTCTTCCAATTCTGTGTCATAGAAGCCCAGCACTGAAAGCTCATCTCACCATGTGCTGAACTGTGGTACCGGTGAAGTAGGCCTTAGCTCTCTGATCTACAAAATGGGTTGAACACAGCTCTTTGGTGTAGTCCTTTGAGAGAATTAGCCACAGGCATCACTGCAAGATGCTCAGCAAATTTCCTTCTAAGTGGGAAGTGGTCACTCGGAGCGAACCCTTCAAAGGAGACATTGAGATTGCTAACAGTAGGGAAAGGAAAGAGGCTAGCAGAAAGCACTCAGATAGAAGGAGAAGATGCTGGGGCTGATGAGGAACAGAGCAGGACCTCTGAAGCAGGGGAAAGCAGCACCAGGCAGTGCAGGGGTGCCAAGGGCTTACTGAAGAAGGCGGAATGCTGCAGGTGGAGTGTGCAGGCTGCGACCCAAGGAGATCTGACACCCAGAAGCACATGGGAAGGCAGTGCTCAAGGATTATGAGAAGAAAAGTGGCTGGGAAGGTTGACTATTGAGTTGTTGGTGAAGAAGTAACTTCAAGAGGTCAGGCTGGAAAATTTCGGGTAGTAAATGACTAGTAAACTACAAGATAATGCAGTACAGATGGCCAGCCAACAACAGCGGTGATGAAGAGGTTGAGAGAAACTGCTGGGCCCGGGAAGTGAGGACGAGCCCAGGACCAAAGAAAGGCATAACAGGGGAATTACAGAGGCGGAGTGAAGCCCTGATAAGAGACATTTTCAGACAGGCAGAGAAAGGATGTAGGGGAAAAATTATTTCAGAAAGGCGAGAATAGCAGCAAGTAGGCTGATTTTTTAATTTGTCTTGGTTCTGAAGACTAAAGTCAGGAGTGTTCTGAGCTGTATTCCCAACTCTTTTTACTTTTATTCTGAAACACAACTGATCCAGGCTATGCATTTCTAGAACTGCCTCCTGAAGAATAGGAGAGGCAGGCAGGCTGGGGAAAGGAACGTGGTATTGCTGCAGAGAAGGGAACAGGAGAGGGCAGGCCACGCCGGAGCTGGGTGAAAGCAGAGGGTGGTGGAGTGCTCACGGAGTGGTGTGGAGGCAGGGCAGGGGCCTGGCTGAACCTTAGGGGTCGAGGGCCTTGCTAGAGGGGTTCTGGGACAACCTTACATGTTAAGCCAGGACTAACTCTGGGGAAGGAGAAGGATACTTTCATGTGACAGCGATGCTACTCCACAAGCAGCCAGCAAGGTGCTCTTTGTTTTGTTGTATATACATATACATATATATATATATATATATGTATATATGTGTGTGTATGTGTGCATATGTGTGTGTGTGCGCATATATATATATATATATATATATTCCTCATTACAAAATATTCTTATGAGGGAGCATAGACTACTCTAATAAAGTAGAAAGAAAACTTGTTCTGCACTCCAGACCTACCCACTGTTGACATCTCAGTGCACATGTCTCTAATGATTTCTGGGTACAGATATTTGATATGTCTGCACGCCCATGCTTCCATCTCCCTCACTGTACTCAACACATATACATTTTTCTGTAACCCTAATGGTTCCTACATCATAATCCAGACTCACTGCACCGTGGACAAGAGGTATGTTCTGGCAGTGGGCATGCTGTGGGAGCAGGCAGGTGTCCTATGGATGGGCTCAGAGGGTGCTTCCTTGTCACAGTCTCTGAAGGACTCCCGGTGGTGGTGAGATTGAGATTGGCTCTCCCATAGTCAAAGTCAATTAAAACTGAGTTGATCTAAGAAAGTGGAAGTACCTACACATCAAGAGAGACTTGACTTGGGTTTAAATTTAGACAGTGCAGATGGAAGTGGGAAGATAGGAAAGCCATCACAAAAAATCAAACAGAAAGAGTGAGGGCAACACCGGAGCTTCATTGCATCCATTGTTAAGCAGGCCAGAGCAATCTGAACACTTAGTAAGTGAAATTGACGAGTCTTAACAACAGAATCGAAATCTGTATGGGACAACAAATCAAAGTCCAATGCAATGTTGAAATTCCGATACAACAGCGGCTGAGGACTCCTGGACATTTGCTTCAAAATTAGGTTCAGAATCAGAATATTGCCTGTCCTGCAGCAATGCATTTGCATTTTCTTAAAATGAGACTGCCACATATGCTGGAGCTGAAGTAGCTGTTAAATGAGAGGTGAATAAACATTCATAGGAAACACCATCATGTATTTCCTCTCAGAGGATTATGAAGTTAAAGGTGGGTTCTCACGACCCAGGTCTTGCTTAGGCCAGTTACGCATGTTTCTGCCTCTTCTCCCTCATTTTGGAATAGGAATGTTGATCTTGTCCCTGTCCCATGATTGTACCTTGAGTACAATAATTTGTTCTTTAACTTTTACAGACTCACAAAGTTTGCCAAGAGTCTCTGATGAGAGTTGGACTTGGCCTTTTGAGTAATAGGGAAGGACTAAATAAATGCATTTTATATTAGAAGAGGGTAAGAACCTTGGGAATCAGATATGAAATGCTGTGGTTTGAGTGTGGTTTGCTTTTCGGTGGTTCATAATTTAGAAACTCAGTGTCTGGACAGAAGTGTTGGAGGGTGGGAAGAAATGGAGAGGAGGCATCTAGGCATCAAGGGCTGTCTTCAGAAGGGATGAAGGTAGTTGTGCTGTGAAAAGGAATGAGCTGTTATAGGCGGGTTGTTAGAGTGGTAGCAGCCAGGCTCCTCCTCCTTGGCTCTAGCATCCTGTCTTTCACTGTGGTGTCTCACTGCCGTATGTTCCCCTTCCATGGTGCTTCCATCATCCAGTCCTTGCTGGTGGCCAATGGGCCAATTAGTCATGAACTATCAGCCTGCAAAACCGTGAGCTGAATAAACCTCTTTGCCTTGTAAAATTATTCAGCATCGAGTATTTTGTCATACTATCACGGATAGATTAATACATCACAATCTTTTCTTAAATTGAATTATTTATTGGTACATTTTATATATAGCTCACAATCACACTCAACACTGGGGAATTTGTACCAGCGTATGACATGAGTTAATTCTCATTTTTATCCATATCTCTACCTACCCCACAACCCCCCACCTACTACATACATGTGCTTTTTTCTTTTCAAATCATATTTATTCTTTCCTCTCATTACATTCCCCTACCATATTCCTTTTGAATATTTCCTATTTCACAAAATCTATCATACATTCTAGAGTTCATTTACATTTACAGGTTATCATACCAGAGAAAAGATATGGTATTTACATATCTGTGATCTATTTATTTCACTTATTAGTGTGTCCTCAAGGTGTGTCTGTTTACACATAAATGAATGAAAACTGTCATTCTTTATGGCAGAGTAATACTCCATTTCATAAAAAAAAACCCACATCTTCCTTTCCAGTCTCCAGTTGATGGGCATCTGGGTTGTTTCCAAGATTGGGCTATCACAAACTGAGCTGCTATGAACATGGGTGCACATATGTCTTTATGATATGATTCTTTTAATTCCTTCTAGTATATTCCTAGCAGTGAAACAACAGGGTCTAATGGGACCTCTAATCCTAGTTTTCTGAGGAATCTCCACACTGATCTCCACAAAGGTTGCACAAGTCTACAATCCCACCAACAGTGGAGAAGGGTTCTTTTCTCCCCACAGTCTTGCCAGTATTTATTGCTGGTTGATTTTGCAATAGCAGCCATTCTTTATGGAATGAGATGAAATCTCAGTGTTGTTTTCATCTGCATCTCTTGAATGACCAATGATGTTAAACATTTCTTCTTATGCTTCTTGGCTGCTTTTACTTCTAATACATTATAATCTTGTGATTTAATCAAATATTTAATAAGTAGATCATAAATAAAGAGTACTGAATTCATTATCTGAGCATAGGGAGGGGTTTGTGCAACCTGTATCCAAATGATACTTATATGAACGAAGCCTTATAGTGGCCTCACAGACATGAGAAAGTAGACGCACAATCTCTGTCTGGCCAGTCTGAGAGACACAGCCATGGGCCAGAATAGCTCTAAGTGTCAGGGCTGTAACACCATTAGGAAACTGAAGCATCTGTTTCAAGGGGAGAATTTAAGAGACCTCCGAAACATCAAGAAAAATGTGAGATTGGAAGAATGTGAATGGGAACAAGAAGGAGGGAAGAAAGGAACAAGAAAAAAAGAATAGAGAAAAATAATGGAAACAGCTTTTGTAAATAAGGGGAAGAAGAGGGATTGAAAGGAGAGGGGAATGAGAAAAAGGAAGTAAGATATATCATGTACATGTACAAATAAATCCCCTATGAATGTTATCATTCTATATATCTAAAAAATAATCAGGCCTTATGCAAAAATCCATGATAAAAATATTGAAATTGTAAATAAAGCTCACCAGTAACAATGCCCTACAGAGTAACAGTGATGAAAAAGAAATGTCAGTGGTACTGATCAAATCTTTTGATTCTTGCTTCATGGAATTGTTTGCATTTCTTTTCACTTATCAGATATATTGCATTTCATTCTTACTACTCTAGATTACGGAATTTTTTTTTTTTTGAGACAGGTTCTCGCTTTGCAGTTCAGGCTGGCCCTGAGCTCACTCTATAGCCCAGGCAAGCCTCGAACTCAGCAGTCCTCCTGACTCTGCCTCCCGAGTGCTGGGATGACAGGCGTGAGCCACCACGCCTGGCACTGATTACAGAGATTTTTGATGTTCCTTTAGGTGTCATGAGATAAGCACTCTTCACTGTGCCCTAGCGCTGCTGGGGAGAGAATAGCACATCTGTTCCTCAAAGCGGAGGTAATAAATCAGCACCGGAGGCCGTGAGGGTGTATTTAGGTTTGCTTCCTAAAGCCATTTGTTCAGGAATGTTTATTGAGCACCTACTGTGAACCAAGTCATATTCAAAGCTCCCTCAAGGAGTTTAGGTTCCAGTGAGGGATGGATATGACAAGAGGTTGTAACAGAACCAGCTGACTGAGAGCAGGGTGCTTGGGGTGAGCTTTCATTGGCTTCACAGATGATGGGACAGCTTGGTTGACATTTGAGGGACATGAACATAGGCAGGAGGTACTGGGGTGTAGGGAGGATAAAAACAGACCGCAGAAAAGAATACTGAGTTCTTCAAGAGGGTTGAGATGTAGCACGAACATGTCCTTGGCCTGTTCCCAGACGTGAAAGGAGGCTGCTGGCATCTCTGGCCAGAGGTGGTGGCCGTCTGTGGAAGGCAACTAGCTTAGGTTGCCTTTGGTCTCCGAGATCTGAGACTTTCTATTTTTTTTCCCCAAATTCTCACATTATTACTGACATAAAAACAAAATATATTTCTGAAAGTTATAGATATGAATTTGCATCATTAGAGTCTTTAGGATGGAAAGCTCCCTTCATTATTCTCCTCTTCCTCTGGTCCCTCTTATTTGCTCTCTTTCACATCTACATCCTCGCCAATCCTTTCCTGTGTCTCTCGTCCCTCCCTTTTAGCACCCGTGTCTCATGGTTTGAAACACGTGCACGAATCCTATTTTGATCAGTCCATGAGCTCTGTGTCCCTCGGATCTTTTCCCCCCAGGTTTGTCCTCTGAAGAGAATGCTGGGGAGCCCTGGTGGGTGAGGTAGGAGGCATCTGGGGAGATGCACAGTGAAGACAGAAGCCTGCAGAAGACAGGAGGGAACTTGTCCAGGCTGCACGCATGTCCATTGTGTCACATACTAATGCACAGTGGTTGCTGCAAGGCTGCGCTGCGTGGGTGACTTCGCATCAGGGCAGCGACCAGGACAATGTGGGTAGCAGCAGCCAGTCATCCGAGTCCTTAAGGGCAAAGACAGAGGAAAGGGAGAATTCTCCTTCGGACAGTGGTGTCAGCTCAGTCCTGGTTTCCAGGTTGACACCTGGTCGGTAGGCTGTATGCCTGACCGGGTCTTCAATCCTGTTAATATACAAAATATATGTAAATATTAAATAACATCTCATGTAAGCTCCTAGGAACATGGAATTTTACCGTTTTTTTGTTTGTTTGTTTTGTTTTTGAGACAGGGCCTAGCGTTGTAATTTAGGTTGACCCTGAGCTCACTATGTAGCCCATGCAAGCCTCGAGCTCAGCAGTCCTCCTGCCTCTGCCTCCCAAGTGCTGGGATTACAGGTGAGAACCACCATGCCCGGCAATACTGTGTATTTCTTATATCTATTATATGCAATATACTATTCTCTATGTGTACAGCATGCATGAAGAAGTCAGACGTATTTTTGGAATATATATAACATCGAATTTATGTTTATTTACATTTATTTATTCCCATATAATGGTTTGTGTGTTATATATAATGCTATTCCTTCTGTACACAGTGAACATGAGGAATAGATACGGTTATATATGGTGTCTCAGTCACTTTCCTGGCACTGGACACAATACCTGACACACACACTTAAAGGAGGAGGGGTTTGTGGGGCCTAGTGGTTTTGGGCTATGGGCAGTTGGCTCCGAGGCAGAGACAGCCTGGTGGAAGGCAGAGGAAAGCTACTCCCATAATGGCAGCCAGAGAGCAGAGCGAGGAGGGTTCGGGGAGGGAAGACTCCTCATCAGACTCCTGGTGACTTGACGCTTCTGATCAGATTCCGTCCCCTAACAGCATGTTCAGCTCTAAACTCTCTGCTTGATTAATCCACTTTTAATCTAAAACATAAGATAAGGTAAGGAATATATATGGAGTCTGTATTCACTTAGAAATTTTTTATGGATACTATATGTAGTGCATTATTCCTTTTATTTATGATAAACATGGGACTACAAGTAAGGAATTATCTGAGGTTCTATTTTATATATTATGCAATGTGTTACATATAATTATATAGAGAGGTGAAAAATGTCTAGAAAGGCTCATGAGGACTGGCTCAAAGGTGGGAGGCAGATGCCATCAGTAGGGTTCAGAGAAAAGGGGGCACGAGCTGCTGCGAGCCAGAGGAATGGGGTGTCCTTGGATTGATTACAAGAGGTTCGAGGCCTAGTGCAGATGTGTCCCAGTTCGTGGCTAGCAGAACCTGTGCCCTGTACAGGCAGATGTTTAGCGGAGGAGACTGCCAAGTGTTGAGAGTGTAGACTGGTTTCTCGTTGCTTTTACCAAAATACAAGAGAAAGAGTGAGAACAATTATAAAACAGAAAGGACATGAATCTGGAGGAACTGGGAAACTCCCAACCCCGCTAGACGGCCAAACACACTAAAGGAAGAGATTTACTGTCTGGACAGTGTGCTCTTAAGAAACGGTGGAGGAGTTGCTTTTTCACAATTAGCTCAGGCCTCAGTAAGGTGTCAGCCGCGCAGCATCTTTGAAGTGACTGGGTCGACTAGAGAACCCCTTGGTGAGGAAGGAGAGCCTCTAGGAATCAGAAGGTGAGTCTCCCTCATGAGAAAGCGGAGACCAGCTCTGCAGGGAGGACCTGGACGAGCCACAGGGCCTGCAAAGCCAGCCGCAAGGGCACAGGTGGGAGATACACAGCGTTCTAGAATTTTATTCTGCAGACAACCTGCCTTTTGGGGGAAAAAGGAGCACAGAGAACAGAGCAAAGAATACAGGGAACAGCCAATGAAAGGGCTCGCGGGCAAGTGTGTGCTGTCTATTTGAGCAAGACGCAGCTCAGTGTGCAGATCCACAAGTGGTGGAGGACTGACTGGCCCTTGGCCTGAGAACTTCTTCCTGGGACACATTGTACCTGGAGCTTGCACAGCCCCGTTTGATGCCTGGTGTAAAACCCACATAACATTTTCAGAAAAGGTAGAATAACATGCAATCAAAAGTGGTCATTTTAATGGCAGAATAATACTCCATTTTATAAAAAAAAAAACCCACATCTTCTTTATCCAGTCTCCAGTTGATGGACATTTGGGTTGTTTCCAAGATTCAGCTATCACGAACTGAGCTGCTATGAACAATGGTGTACATCTGTATTCAAAAGACGTTCCACGGATTTCTGTGCATGCTTACTTATTCAAGTATTGTGAATAAACACACAACTGTGTCATGAATTTATAGGAAGTAATTGCTACTATGGCTTTTCAAGCTCAGTGTAAATGCAGATCCAATATGACAAGGTTTGGGAAGTTTCGCTTTCTTTATTAGAATAAAAATAGAGTGTTGATTCTCTCAGAGCAGGATCACATCATCTCCCACATTTTATAAGCTTCTTCCTATCATAAATTAACATGAAGTCATTTGCATATAAATTTTAGGGCAGTGTAGTTTCATAGGAGATACAGGAGTAAAAATGAAGTCACAGTGTTATCCCATTTCGTAGAAGAAAAACTACACAAAGACAAAAGCTTGCTCAAGTGAGTGGCTGGCTTGGAGGTGGACAGTGAGTTCGCTGAGTTGGAGCTCCTGCCTCATGCTCTGGCTACTGCTGAATCCCTCTCTCATGCATGACCTTGGGTGACATTGCTGGTCCCACCCTCAAGGAAATTGGTACTGATGTGTTGGAAATCTTTCATTATACAGAAAATCTTCATTAGGTAGCGAGACAATAAAATTTAGAGTTATTATATTATACTGTACCCACAAATGACATAATTACAAACCAATCCCTAATTTAAGAATTCCAGAGAGTTCAAAGAGGTCAAATGTTTAATTGAAATGGAATATTTAAGCTAAATTGCTCGTGTACTACTTCAATATTATTGAAGTCCTAATAAATACATTAAAAGACTGTTAGCAAAAGTACTTCCTGCTGAAGAATGATCATCTGAAGAATGTCATTAGCCCATTTTGTAATATGCAGAGACTGTTGTTTCAAGCTAATTAAGTGCCATGCATTTTTGATAGCACTTAACAATATGTGGTTAATTATTATATGCAAGGTTTGTTCTATAGCATTAATTATGATGAACTCATTTGGCTTTTATAAGGACAAGGAAGGCAGTGATTTGGGAGGTACAGTGCCTGTAATGGTTTATTGAGATTTCGATTCCAATGAATAAACTTTGGAGCTTTATATGCAAAACAAAGAGTTTTCCAAATAGGTTCTAAGACTGAGTCAAAAAATGCAGACTAGAGAACAGTCTTTGTAGGTCAGACTTCTGTAGGAAGCTGATAGAACAAAGCATTATGGTTACACAAACTGCTGTGAAAAGTGCATCCATAAGCTCAGACTGGTGTGAACCATTTCTGATGCTGAACAGTCACTCTCCTAGAAACGGTTCGATGCTGACCCCCTAAGATTCCTCCCCGAGCAGGGAGGCCCTTCCGGCTGACTCAGGCTGGAGACCTTCAACAGGATGGAGATCATATTTGTCCCGCAGCCTGTGTGAAAGGGGTGAGTGTCTGGGACTAGTGGGTAGTGGGAGGAGCACTGCAGAGAGCACCAGGTTCTTTTGAGGGTGATGACGGCATCTTCAAGTTCAGCTGTGATAGTAGTTGCACAGCTGAACTGACTGAGACATGAGCCGTACGCTTAAGCTAAACAAAAGTTGGTGGAACGCAGTCACCATCCTGATGCGAGGGGTGGACTGTTGAGGAGCACTATGCCCTTGGAAGGTTCCACAGCAGCCTCGGGCACCGTCTGTCCTCTGATTCTTCACCTTTTCACCTCCTTCCTAGACTCAGAAAAGGACCTTGGTGCACACAGCTGTTTAGATGTGCCTGGAATGCAGGATTGCTCCATCCCGAGTCCCCAGTGGAAGCCACAGTTCTGCCACAAACTGGTGACAGGTAGAAAGGTCTCTGGATTCCACATAATCATCATTTGCTTACTCTTTGTTCAAGCGTTTTGTTCATACAGCACATGCATGTAATTAAAGGTTAGTGGTTACTAGCAAATTGCAGTGTAGTAAACTTTACATCAAAAGGCAGTTCAGCTATTGACCAGTAATGTAGGAAGTATTTGACTGAAGCAAGCCAGGTGCTGTAGAGAGTTGATAAGAAAGGACACGGAAGATGGGGCCAGGTGTGACACTGGTGCCACTTGAGTCCAAGAGGAAATTACAGCCCTGAAGGGGAAGCCACCTTGTTTGAGGTACTGTTCTTTAAGCAGAGTGTAGAATATGCAAGGTCCTCATTCCTCTGCCCCCAGGAGCATTGTGCCTTGCACAGACTTTTCCAGTCTCTATCCTTTGACAATAACCCTGGTTCCCACAGTTCATTGTGAGGTTGGGAGACAGGCTGGTGGGAAAAGAGGCTTTTCAGGGAAAGACGATCAGGCCCAAGGTTCTTAGGGTCCCTTTGGAATGTCCGAACCAACAAGTCCATCTTAGTGAGGTCTGAGTATTTCATAGAAACCACTCTACACTGTCATATCACAGGTGGATATTGAGTTAGCAGGAAGATTTGCTTTACTTAAAACAATAAAATAATATCTTCTGTGGACCTGCATCTGAGGTTTCTGAGGGCTGGTGTCCCTATGTTTTGATAAGAGCAAAATAGGATGGAGGACAGCACGGAGCTTGGGAAGGCTGGTAGCCGTTGCCCACAGTGTCAGCCCCGGTACCTTGTCCCCCCGGCGGGGATGTGGCTTTTGGAGTGAGATGTGGCTCCCTAGCCGGGAGGAGTGGAGATGGCTCCAGCCGCGGGGCCACTTTCACTGTTGTCTCTGAGTCCTTAAGGGGCACCTGTGCCTGTCGGGGAAGCAGCCTCCGCCCTGGTGTATGGATTAGGCACAAAGGCTGAGGCTGTCACGCAGTGACAGGTGGCAGAATTGGGCCAGTGTCAAGGGTTGGGGAGAGGTTAGTGCCAGGCAGACGGTGGGACCTGGCGGGAAGCCTCCTTCACCTGCAGAAGAAGAGGTGAGCTGGGTAAACGGGGAGTGTCTGGGATCTTGCTGTGTGCATGTGTATTCTGGTTCACCACCCTTACGCTCCATGAAGCCAGAAGTCACGTTTTTAGGGAAAAGAGCGGTTTTACACATGGCATATGTAGTGTACTAAAAAGCATTGCGTTTTGTGTCTAGTCCCTCAGTGTGTGTGTGTGACACTGTTATCACATAAAGTTTAAGCTGCCACCTTAAGGAGCTGGGGAGCGACTGATTATTTTCTGAGGGACCTCTGCAAGGATGGAATGAGGACCAGGGTACAACTCCTGAGAAGTGCTCCAGAGTAACCCACCTGTGCGCCTGGAGAAATTAACCTGGATCAGTCAGTTAGACTTCCTAAACACTTCGGAAGAGCCAACATATCCATGGCAGCTTTCACGCGGAAGGAGGTTGGGATAGAAACTTCTACAAAATTACTCAATTTCAGTCTGCATAAGGAACTGGTGGCCTTAATTGTGACTGTGGGGGCTACTTGGCAGAGATGTGACCCATGTTCACAACAGGTAAATGCAGGTTATCGCCAGTGGTGAGTACAGGAGAATGCACCAAGGCCCGCTACTTTGACTAAGAGAGGCATGGAGGGCTCTTGTGATGAATGGGGCTGTCGCTTTCCACACAGGTCAATTCTCAGCTGCTAGATCCCAAGGATACCTGGTTCCCATGACTACACACACACACATAGAACTCATCCATGTCTGATGTGTGCTTTAGGAATTTCTCAAATAACACAAGAGCTATATGACAGATTATTGATAATTGCCTCTGATCCATCAGGTGAGCTAATTATATATCAGTGACTAATCTTTAGGGCCTTCATTCTCTCTCCTGTAAAAAGAGGCTAAGAGCTCCTGTTCCATAGACTGTGAGAGAGAGTTGTGAGAACCAGGAGAACAAATAGATGAAGACACTTCAGTAATACACAATGTATTAGCAATGCATAGCAATCTCAGCTAGCAGAACTCCCTTCATCTAACAGAATCTAGCTCAGAAGGTAGATGCTACAGTGAGACGTAGGCTAGTTTGCTTTTGTTTCCCCCAAAGTGGAGTTTATTGTATTGTCATCATTAATCTCTTTGTAAAGTCAGTCATTCTCGGCAACTCAAAGGAACACCTGAGAAAGACTCTGGCTAATGAAGTCTTCCTCCAAGGCTGAAAGTCCTCTGAGCTAAGCTGCTGGGAAGGGACACGGAAATGGAGGGTCTTTGCTGCTGTACTGGGTTTGGGGCAATGTGGTCTCCTGAACAGAGCACATGGAGAGAAGGATCGGTTTTGTGCTGAACCTGCTTGGGCACTGAGGACCTGGTGGCAGATGAGTACGCAGAGGCAGACAGAGGTGGGCCCTGTGAGGTAAGACAGGTCTCCTTCAGGACTTGGGGCTAGAAGCCTTGCTCGCCCAACTTCTGGATCAAAGCCTCATGTCCTTTCAGTAATTTATGATTCTTACTTATTACAACTCAGTTTAATTGCGCACAGAAGTTGACAGGTATAACATGTGCTTGATGAAGATCAAGGAGTAAGGCTCATCTATCATGCTTATAAACTCTTGTTTCCCAAGAGATTCACTCAAACCCATCATGGGAAACTTAGCAGATAAGAAGGCATTGCCTATTGCCATTGTCCACTTGACCGGTGGGGCCTTTGGACATTGTGGAATAGAGGCCAGCACTGAGCACTTAGCAGCGACTAGGGGACACCTTCTGACCTAGTTCACTCCACATATACTCATCATGCTGGATTTTCTGAACTGAGGAGTCTACGTGACTGGTCTTATCTTTGTGGGTGTCTCCCTCTCATCCTTCCAGGCAGAACCTTGAGCCCTGCTTGCCACATAGATGAGTCCCTCTCAGTTGCCCCTTTCCAATGGTTCCAGGGAGAACCTGGAACAGTCCTGTGTTAGGTTTTTCTAGCTGTCATAGCAAATCAAGAACCTCAAAAAGGTAGGAAGTTACAGTGCCAACAGCCAGAAGTCCACAATGCACGTATCAGCAGGCCATATTACCTCTGTTGTCCATAGGGAAAATTTCCTGGCTCTAACTAGCTTTATGGCTGCTGGCAACCCCAGGCCACCCTTGGCTGGGGCTGTGTCACCCTCAGCTCTTTTTCTACAATCCATTGGTATCCTCCTGACGTAACTGTGCTGGAACCACTGAGCTAAATCTCCGGCCCCAATGCACTATTCTTAAGATATTAAATTAGCCCTCTCATAACAGCAGTGTCTGGGCTCAAGGGAGGGCAGAACATACCAAAGTTACCTAGGGTATGGTCTGGAGGTGGGTTTAAATGATCTGACAAGGAAGAAGGTTGTGCATCACAGTTGTAAAGATTACAAGCCTCAGAATCTACATGTTTAGGCTCCAAACTGAGTGAGTCACTCATCCGTGACATGTCTAGTGTAGCTGTCTGTATCTCCTGGGACAGTCTGTGCTTGGCAGGAGCAGGTACCATGTCCTAAGAGAGCAATGGATAGTGCTGTGTCCAAGGTATCTGCTTAGTAATCCCAAGTGTACCGCTGGGGAGGGTGTATGTGGGGGCACTTCCAGCAAGCTGGGTACATGAGTTACTTCACATTTGTGTCTTTTTTTGACCTATATGGACCTTGATTATGTTGGCTCCTGAATCCTCCCCACAAGGACGGCCTGAGGAACCCTTGAAATAACACCCACAATCCTTCAGTGAGGAAGGGCCTACTTGCTGGAGAGCCAAGATGGGGAACCTCTTCTCTCCTTCTATTCTGCACTCTTCCCGAACTGAAGGACCAGCGGATTAGCTGCGGGGGCTGTGTTACACTTGTTCCCATGGGGGAGGCTGCAGGACCCAGCTCCCAAGTTCCATGTGGAGCAGGCCGCGGGGCTCACAGGGACAAGGCATCCTATGCGAGACCCGGAGCTGGAGCAGCCTTGTGGTCCAAAGGCGGAGTGTGCAGGAGACCTGTCCTGACTTGAGGGCTCTGTTCTCACAATCTTGGGTTCCTCACAGTTGTGAATGAAGAATCCCCTTGTCACTTTGCACTTGGTCCCCAATTCCGGTTGCCAGACTGGGGGCATCTATGAAGCCTCCTTCAACACAGAGGCCCTTCCTTTTCCCGGTTTGCTGTTTCAGCGTTACTCACACAGATCTAGCCCTGACCTAGGCAGCTACTCCTAGACTGTCCCCCTGGTCCTGCCCAAACCTTCTCATTCCTTCTTTGGTCTCTTGCTGGTCTGCAGCTCTCTTTCCTTCCTGAGTCATCTTCTTCTCTTCAGTTGCTACCAATCCCTGTCTCCCACTGAGTATAAACTGGAAACTTTAAAAAAGTGGGACCTCCAAGCTTTAAAAAAGTGGGACCATGAGCTGTTAATAAAACAAAATTTTGTATACTCTTAGGGGTCAGTCCCTGGCTTGGCTTGGTGTGATCAGGCAGATGACATAGAGCTTTCCCCAAGGAGTTGAAGACCTGATATTCTCTGTGGCCTGTGCCAACCCTGGACTTTTGGCCCCTTAAGTGCTCCTGGAAGCACAGCTGTGAACGCACTGTCCTGCACTTGCATGGCTGGTCTGGGTGTGTGTTTGTTCACACCTACTCTGAGTCCCAGGCCCTCTGCTGTGCAGAAGTGCTCTGTCAGCATCATCTCCCACTGAGGGTGTTCACACCTGGTACTTCCTCCATCCTCCACCAACATGATGCCATAATGTCTATATCATGGCCTAAGGAGAAATCACTCTTTTAAAAGTTAAAGGGCATTTTCTTCTCTTATTGAGGGGAATCAATATAAGTATGTAAATTAGAACATCGTTTGATAGCCATTCATGGAAAATCTTGTATGACAAATTTGGGTTGGCAAAAGAAATGTTTTTTTCTTTATGATATCACATCTTTATGATTATTATTTCTCTTTTTGGCCCAATAATCCTCTGTATTATATAATGTGATTTTTTTTTGAACTGTGAGAAAGAAAATGTGAATGATGATATTTTCTTTTATCTGGAGGCAGAACAGAAAATGAAAAGGATTTTTTCTTTCTTTAAAAGGAAAACACAAATATCAATGGGCCAGCTCTTGAGCGATGTGTGGATTATTTGCATGGCCCTTTAATTTTCATACATTGAAAATACTTTCCTGGGGCCACCTTATCCTTCTCTCACATGAGTCTGTTTGTAAGGAGGCACGGGGAGCTCTATCTACAATCACAATCATTAGTATCTACCACTTCATAAGTATCCCTTCAGATGCTATTTGATACCTTATGTAGTCTGGGAGGAAACAGTCAGGATACCTCTGTTTTCAAAGCAGCTAAATGTATTACAATAAATTTGCTTTCTCTGTGCTGTGGAATTGGAAACCTATAAGATGGTGAATAAGAAAACTGATACCACTGCTTATCTGTCCAAAAGCTAGTGGTGTTAGGAAGCCCAGTAATTGAAAAATGGATAGCATTGATATTTGAACCTTTTTATATAACCTTTGAGGTGTAAGCCTTTGGGGAATAAATTGCTTTTTGTAACAAGAGCAACGTCAGATCCCATATTTAGAAACCGTGCACTTAATTCATTTTCAGACGGAGAAACTCATGTTGTCTTGTTGGGAAAAACATTGCAAAATGGATTAAGCCTCACCCTGGAGAGATGATAACCTAATATAAATAACTGCAGGCTGATCTTTATTAGTTACTGAGCAAATATTGCCAAAGAGGACAGGCGACCTTCAATGGTGATTGATCTAGGATAAGTCATCAACAACATTGTCTTTGGAGAATAACTTTGGGGCATTTGGGGATCTTTAGTCTCTTCTTATTTAAGGGAGGCAAGGAAGCCAAAGCTTAGGAGTGAGTGTGCCTTATCTAATGGCGAGGGTGAGAGCTCACAGTGCCTGAGTTGGGGCATCCAATCCTGGGGTCGCTAAACTGTCCTGTGTTTGTTGACCTGGCCGGAACTGCAGGAACGGGGGCCCTTGGCTGAAAACCTACACCTGGCGGAGCGTCTCAAGTTCAGGGAAGTCTGCCTGAGTCCCGCGTTTCACTAGTTCTGTAACAATAAATAATTTACTCCATGTGACACTGGGTAACTGGACTGTCACCGGATCCGGTGTATATTGTGACTCAGAACAAGGAGAGGGAGGAAGGACGATGTCGGCTGTGTCTGTGTTACACTAAAACAGGGCTCAGTTCCAAAGCAAGAGAATCATTTGGAGAGGTTGCTGGTTATCGTAAAAGTAAAATGAAATGCAATTTGAAAGAAGCAGTAATCAACTGTCCTGTGGTCTGAGTTTCCATTTCTATCATCTCTCAGGAAGAGAATGGGGGTACTGTGCTATTTTCCACTCTTCCTCTTTTAAAAAACTTCTGTTCCCAGTGTTATTTCCTGAAAGCTTGGGCAATCCCTTCATGTTCTGCAAACGCATCCATTCAAGACGAGTGGGCACCAGATCGTGTTCTCTCCCTGCTCTTTCCTCCCTGATGGAGCTGCCTAAGCCTGTGGTCCTCGTCCCATGCACCTTTTAAACACCAGAGGGGCTTAGCACATGGAGAAGTCGATTCCTAGAGAGGCTACATTTTGCATGTTGATGGTTTATGATCCTGAACTCTTCCTTGGGAGACATATTCATCTTGCAGCTTCAGGACAGAGGAGTGGCCACTGCCCCAGCTTCCTCCATCCTACACCTAGAGAAAGAGGAATTGAGAAACAGGCAGTGAGCAGGACTGCTACGTACTATCTCTTGTTTTGAGATGGTGCAGAGCTGCTCAAGGGACCCTTTTGTACCTGGAACTGCTGCCCAGTTCTTCCCATGAGGCCACCACATGAGGGCAGGTCACTAAAGGCACCCAGAGGGACTACGTGTTGGACCGAATCCATATCTTTGTGTAAATGATGTGGGTGAGTTTATTTCTCTAGTTTGCAGTATATGAGGAGATATTTTAAAGATAAAAGTAATAAGCAGCAGACCCATCTCTTTCCCTGTTAGCAGTTAAAAATAGGAATCATCACAGAGCATAAATTATTGGGGGTAAATCTCAGTTAAGATTTTTTTGCATACACTTTTTAAATTTTAGACTTTTTAGATTTACAGAAAAGATTGTAAAGTTAACTCTGAGTCCCTCTAGTACTAATACCATGTATTATGTGGTAAACCTGCCATGATGACTGACCATTATTTATAAAGATGAGGGAAACATTATTCATAACCAAGCCCATACTCTATTCAGAGATTCCTTGTTTTGTCCCGGGATCCCTTCTAGGACACTGTTTTGCATCTGATAGTTGCCTTAAGCACCTCTCCCCATTGCTACAGTTGCTCTAATTTTCCTTGTGTTTGATGATTTGAGCAATTTTGAAAAGTAATGATCAGGTACTTGGTAGCCTATCTCTTTGAGTTTTCCTCAAGAATGTATTGTGGTTGTGGCTTGGGAAAGGAAGAGTACAGAGGTAAAGATGCCTTGATTATCATATTTTGCTAAGGGTACAGGCTGCTGACATGAATTTTTTTTTTTTTTTTTTTGTGGTACCAGGGATCAAACTCAGGCCCTGGTGCATCCCAGGTTGGTGAGTTACCACTTGAGCCAAATCCCCAGCCCTAACATGATGGACCACTGTTCACGCTTGAAGTTGACCCTGACACCTGGATGGGCTAGTGTTTGTCAGATTCCTCCACTGTAAAACTGTTCTCCACCCCTTCCCATACTCCATTTCACAGTATAATTTGGGAAGTCATTTAAGGACTGGGGGATGATGCTCCCCCTCTTTGAAGACAGTATATCCACATATATTTTGCTGGGAGGAATTCTACCTAGGAAATTTGTCTGGTATGTCTCATCCATTTACTTAATCATTTATTTATATTGGCATGGATTCATGAATATTTGGTCTCCCTTGAGTCGTAATCTGATACTTTTTTCTTTTATCACAAATAATTACAGTTTTTTCAGTTGGTTCTAGGGTCCCTTTGACACACTTCCATCTCTCTTGCCCTCTCTCTCTCTCTCTCTCTCTCTCTCTCTCTCTTTCTCTCTCTCTCTCTGTACTTCCTTTTGGCACTATAAGATATTCCAGATTCATCCTTAAATTTCCGCTGTAGTTTCATAATGAGACATTCCTCCAGTGTGTTCTTGTTCTTTATATTGGAGGATACTATTAGAAATCAAGACCTTGGTGCTTGGTGAATAATGAAATTTTCGTTTTAAGCAGTAGGAGCAACATTGAAAGAACAGAGAGGCTGACAGTAATGCATAATTCTGCTTCAGTCACCTCAGTGACCTGGAACAGTAGGTTTCTGTGTGGCTTTGCTTCTTCATCTTTGCAATGCCAATGACAGTAACACCCAGTTCAGAGGAAGACATTAATATCCAGTTCTGCTTCCAAGATTGGAGGCTTACAGTGAACAGTGAATGGCTCACAAGGACAGGAAGAGAAGGTCCTGAGGAGGCCAGCTGCTTGGCTGCTTGGCTGCTTGGCTGCTTGGCTGCTTGGCTGCCGCGCCCCTGCTTCCCCTGTCCTCTCAGGCTCTGAGCTGCCCTGCTGGCTAAGAGCAGTTCCATCGCTGGTGCACCGCCGGTCAGGTCTCCTCAGGACCTTCCTTCCCAGTAGGCAGAATGACCGGAAATCGCAAGGCAGGATGGAGGGCGCTTCCTGCTCTGCTGCCCCCTTGTGGGCAGAAACCCGGGGTGACCCTGATGACAGCTGGGGAGGTAGGGGTCCAGACCCAGACCATAGCATGGGTCTGCTGATTGTCTGGTGGTGTCCCTGTTCTGGGAACACTCAGCTGAATGGGCGGTGTCTCCTGCAGCAGGTGCTGTCGGAGGCGTCTTGCAGGGCAGCCCTCTTTCCTGACCCTGGCTATCAGCCTCCTTTGTTCTCTCCCAGCATTCGGTTATCCTCCTATTTTCTCTTGCAGATATTTTAACACTACAGCAAAGAAGCTCATGCATTATTTGCTCTGTCTTTCAAATACTTGGAGAAGTTTTTGTTGATATGGCTAATAACCCATTATTGTTATTGTTTTATTTTATACTGCAACTAATATATAAATTTTGAAATATAAGCAGTTTTGGCATCCAGCTATTTCCACTGACTTACTGAACATCTGAGTCCAATTCTTATGCACAATCCTCACATTTGGCAGACATGGGGTGAGATACAGATTTCAGAAATTATTAGGTTGTACCCAGATTGGAAGTCACCCAGTAAATGTGGCTGACGATGAGGTAGCTAGTAGACAGCACCTTATTTCTTGCACAGAAATCAGGTGTATAAAGAAAATGCAGTGTAACACTATGCTCTTGTGCTGGCCATTGTAAGGAATCAGGAGGGACAGCGCTCCACTCTTACCTCTGTGTGTGGAGATCTCAGGAGTGTATGAGTCGTGTGTGCCGCACACTGGGGTGTAGCCTCCTCAGTCTTGTGGTTGTCAGGAAGCACCCTCTGTACATCGCATGTTGTGGGCATCTGCTGAGGCTGTTTAAAGTTTTCTGAGAAGAAAGATGTGTCCTGACATGAAGAGAGACACCACAGGGGCAGGAACGATGGAAGCAGTGTGCATCTTTTTGAATTTGGCAAAGATCCATTATGTTCCTTCCATCTTTTTATATCTCTGAAGTAAATCTTGCTGAGGCTTCCAGATGGTGCTGAGGATAATTTCCATGTGAATATTCTTCTTTCCATGTGGCAGGCTGTCTTTGGCACCATCTTGGCCAGGTACAAGTTCAGCTGAGTGTTTTTAGTAGATCGCACAGTGACAAGACAGGCTTGAGTTTTTAATTTAGAAGGGCCATTTGTTGATCCACTGAACTAAGCCTTCTTGATTTTTTTTGGCTCTCTTCACTCATGGCACATTCAGAATACATCCTAGGGAGCTGGCTTGGTGGTCCATGTTTGTAATAGCAGCACTGGGGAAAGTGAGGCAGGAAGACCACGAGTTCAAGTCCAGCCTGGAAAATTTAGCAAATTCAAAGCTGTTCAGGCTATAGACACCCTGTCATAAAAAAACAAGTGGACAACTAACCAAAAAACAAATTCTAGGGCTTTAAAAATGATTTACAGTGAAAAAGATGACTGCTGTAAAATGAGATCACTATGGCTAAGTGCCTCTGATTTTCCTCTGATTAACCAGAAGTTCCTGTGACTAAGACTTGGTGTATACAGAGATGATGAGAAAGGCGTGTACATCCTACAGGTCACTGTGAGGCCCAAACATTTTTATCCAGAGAGCGAGAGGTTGATGCAGGTAGGAACTGTACGTGAAAGTTTCTAGTTTCCCTAATAAAGACATACCTTGCTCAGAATGGGTTAGCCTTTTAATTGGCATGTTTCCTCTGCATTCACTGGCTGAGAAGAGCCTCTGGTTCTCTGCCTTTGACCTGCCTGTATCTGAGACATGGAATGAGTGGGGAATATCTCAGCCCACTAGGCTTTAAGTTGTCAGTTTTCTGTCACTAAGACAAAATACTTGACAGAAGAGCTGAAAGAAGGAAAGATTTATTTTGGCCAATATTTCTGTCCATGGTTAGCTTGGTCTGTTGTGGTGAAGCAGAAACATCATAGTGAAAAAACATTGTGGAGGAAAGTTGATCTTCTTATGGCAACTAGGAAAGATAGATAGATAGATAGATAGATAGAGAGAGAGAGAGAGAGAGAGAGAGAGAGAGAGAGAGAGAGAGAGAGAGAGAGAGAGGGACAGACAGGCAGACAGACAGAAACAGGCAGGCAGGCAGGCCACTGGGGCATTCAGGCTCCACATGATCCAATCATCTTTCAAAAATACATCACTGAACACATGAGTCATTTGGGAGATATTTTACATCCAAACCATAGTATTCTGTCCCTGTTTCCCCAAAGCACCTCATTACACAAAATGTACTTAGTCCATCTTTCAGGAACACCAAGGCCTTGAGAGTCTCACCAGGGTAGAAAAGTCCAAGTCCAAACTCTCCTCTGAGACTCAAAGCAAAGTTTTAACTGTACACTCCTCTAAAAATCAAAAAAGAAGTTACAGTAAAGTCTTGACTGACAAATGATTCTGTTTGTAAACTACTGGGTTTATGAACAAAAGTGTTTAGCAAAGTTTTGCTTCCATTCACAAACTCTGTTTCAGGTGACGAACGTGAATGTAACCATCTTTCCCACTCGATATGTGGGCATGACTTTTTCCAGTTGAGATCACAGTTGCAGACAGACCTGGGAGCCCTTTCTGTAAACCTTCTGTTATAATTTGTAGCATATACATTACTGTACAATATTATTCTGTCAGTCTAGCTTGGCTACAGAGAAAGTGCAGGGCCAGCATGGTGGTTTAATGAAAGAGCAGAGCAGTAACGAAGGTAGAAAAAATGTGCAGAGGAACAATAAAGATAACAGGGAAGTAATGAGAAGGAATGGTAAGAAAGTTCTGAAGAAAATAGCTATTGACTTGAAGAAGGAAATTGTAGAAAAATCTGAGCATCGTATTTGTGTGGCTGATCTGGTCTCAGAGTACAAGATGATGAAGTCGACCATTTTGACTATTTTGAAGAATAACGATGTCACCAAAAGAGCTGATATGGCAAAAGAAATAGCAACGTTCCCCAAATAGAGGACATAGCCCTGAGTGAGGTGTAAGAAGCTGTTGTCAGTGTGGTTGAATGCAAAACAACTGGTAAGTGTTAGTTAGTTAGTTAGTTAGTTAGTTAGTTAGTTAGTTAGTGAAGTTAAATCTGTTAGAGGGTTAGAGTTAGAGAGTTAGATGTATGAAGAAGCCAGGAAAGTGCACAGTGATTTACTGTAAAAAAACCCACTACAAGTGCAACAGGTGATTTTATATATATATATATATATATATATATATAGTTGTTGTTGTTGTTTTTGAGACAGGGTCTCGCTTTGAGTTCAGGCCGGCTCTGAGCTCACTATGTAGCCCAGGCAAGCCTGGAACTCAGCAATCCTCCTGTCTCTGCCTCCCGAGTGCTGGGATTACAGGAGTGAGCCACCACGCCCGGCATTGTGGTATGCGGTGTTGATTGTTGGTGGGCATGAGTCTCCACACCCAACATTGTATGTGGTTACCCAGGATCGAACTCAGGACCTTGCTCTTGTGAGGCAGGCGCTGGAACCACTGAGCTAACCCTCTGGCCCCCAGGTGATATATTTAAAGCCAGTACAGGGTGGTTTGATACAGTATACAAGAGAAGTGCTTTCCACATTGTGATATAATGTGGTGAAGCATCCAGTTCTGACAAGGCCACTACAGAAGCTGATCAGATAGAATTTATGGGCTTCTTGAGGACAGAAGGATAATCACTCAACAAATACTTGACTGTTGTGAAATGAGACTCATCTGGAAGAAAATGCTGAATGGAATCTATATCACCAAGAGGAAAAGGCACTGGTGGGGCACAAGCCATGAAGGACAGACTGATACTTTTGTTCCATGTGATGCAAGCACTGATCTGAAGATTAAGCTAGTACTGGCATAGCATTTCCAGACCCCTCATCCATTCAAGGGCCAGGGTGCGAACAAGGCCACACTGTCTGTGAGGTGGAGGGCCATTGCAAAAGTGTTGGTCACAAAGCAGTTGTTCATGGGATGGCTGCATGAGGTTTTGTGTCCCACTTTAAGAAATACCATTCTGCAACTAAGGACCTGAAAGGCGCCTTCTGATAGACAATACCCCAGAAACCCCTCCAATCTTGGTAGCTTTTATGGAAACTGAATATGACATCATAAGGGTCAAGTCTCCTTCTCCCAACATGGCACTTCTGGAGCCCATGGACCAGCAAGTGATCTGCAACTTCAAGAAGCTGTACACAAAGGTGCTTTTACCAAGTGTTTTAATGTCACTGAAGAGACATCCTTGACTCTGAAAGAGTTCTAGAAGAAGCATTTCAGTATCTTCTACTGGATCCACCTCAGTGACAAAACCTGGACTTCAAACTCAGGCTGAAGGAAACTGTGGCCAGGACGTGTCACCGAATGTGACTTTAAAGGGTCTGATGCACAGATAGTGCAGGAGATTGCATCTGTAGGTGAGTATGGGTCTGCATGTTGATGGTACAGGCATGGAGGAGCTTGCTGAGAACTATAAGGAGGAACTGAAGACAGAAGAACCCGCTGAACTAACTCCACAGTGAGCAGCAGAGGGTGCTTTTTGAGGAGTGCTCTACTGAGAAAGAGGAAGACACGAGGAGGTTAGCAGTGATGTGATAAAATCTCTTCTGCAAAAGTGGAATAAGTGCCAGGATTTCTTTGAGAAGCAGCACCCCAACATAACTGTAATGAATAGGTGTTGAATCTGATTAATCATAATGCATTCTCTCACTTCTGGAGGCTTATGTAGGAGAGGAAAGAGCAGTTGTCAGATTTCTCATCAAAATTGACCCTGAGAATTAAGTTGTGTCATGTACTGGTACAAATTCTCAATGTGGAATATAATTGTGATGTTTATACATATAAAGTGCCAATAAAATGTACCAATAAATAAGTAAAAAAACATTGACCCTGTAGATAAGAGAAAAAGAACAGAGCCAACGCACCCGGAAGAGATCTTCCTTGTGCCTTTATGCATGGGGACTCTTCCTCCAAACAGTGACCTCATCTTCATCTACTTTCCTGTTCTTCATGGCTGAAGTCACTTCAAGCAAGATTAATGTCCTCTCTCTTCATACTGAATTGTACTGTATTTCAGAATTGTGGAATGAATTCAGTCTGTGAACACAGGTACCACTGTAAATACTTCCAGTGCAATAACACAAGTTAAAATATGTCCATCCCTGCCCCCCCCTCAAAAAAAGGGGACTAGAAGGATAGAAAAATACCAGCTCAAAGCAAGGCTGGAACCAAGTAAGGCAAACACCTCCTTCTGTAGGTCCTTTTCTGGCATCCATGGTGCACAGTGGTAAAATGTTTCTTCTAAGGGCTTGTGTGACCTAACTCCTGTGCCAGTGATGGCAAACAATTACCCAAACGGCAACCAAAATTCAATTATTTGTGCCAGCACTACAGTTATACCTGAATACTGAGGGTTTAGTCTACAAAACAAGCTCATACATTAACATCTTTGTCTTAAAAGGAAAACAAGTAACACATGCGCCATAGTTTCATCACCACTTCCATATGCCCCTGTTGATTATAGTGCATGTGGCCACTCTTTGGGGGCGGGCCCTGCTCACAGTTTGCAGCTTTCCTCAGCAGGTATCCCTGCATCTCTGAATTCCTGGAGTCTCCACTGCATCTTTGGCTTCATTCCTACAGCTTCAGACACTGCTTTCTTAGGCACACTGCCTGGATTCCCAGGCTTTTCTTTGAAATCTGGGTGGAAGCCTCCCTGCCTCCACAAGTATTGTATTCTTTATTCTGGTAAAGCTAGTATCACATGGACAGCACACGGTTATCTGCCAGCTTTAGCATTCGCTGGACCCCAGTGGACCGTGGCTGCATCCACCTCTGAGTACCTGGGTAGCTAAACACAGTGAAAAGAATCCTGAGAAACTAATTCCCTTGGCAACTTTTCTGAAGCAGGGGGCTTAGTGGCTCTCTTCTCAAATAAAAGATTTATAACTTTTTCAAATTTGAGTCTGTAGTGGGTGGCGTCTTGCTGATTTCTGAGATGTCCTCAGTGGGTCTTTCTTTGTGTACCTAGTACTTGATTTCTTTTTAGTGGTGCAAATCTCTTTAATGTGCACACCTCTTTGGGCCCCAATTTTGGTCCATATTTTGATTCTTCAGTTTTGATTTTTGCCCCCAGTTCTCATTATAAATCCGGTTTAAAGCAGTCTGTAGTACCCATGCCATGCTCTGATTATTGGGCTACCTTGAAGTTGCCTCAAATGGGTCAAAAAGTTCACCTACCCTAATCTTAATTTTCTACAGAATCTCAGGACATCGGTAAATGTACATAGGTGATTTGCCAGCTGTCACATGCCTGGCCTCTAGGCCAGTTTCCAGTAGAAGCCTTGTTTCCGACAGAAACCACCTGACTCTGGCTTTTATCGCCAGCATTTTGCACTAGAATTAGCTATGAAGCTCTCTTTACATCATTCTTAGCCTTCTCTGTCCCTCAACTCTAATCCTTTCCAAACTCCTATAAACTTAGGCAAATGGCTTCTAAAGCACATGGTCAGGCAAAGTCACAGGAATGACTGTACTTCTCTGGGGTCATCTTTATGTATTAATCAGTATGATACTTAATTGTGGTTTCAAACTGAGTGAGAGATACCCCCGGGTGATTAGCATAGTTTACCATGGTTTGGGGTGTGCCCAAATGACTCCTTTACTGAAGAGGGAAGACCTACCCTAGTTAGGGTATCACCAGCCAGTAGGTTGGTAGCCTGATTGGAACAAAAAGAGAAAAAAGAAAGAAGTGCCACTTCTGCTTCTTTAGAGGAGCTCTGGTCTTCAGTATTGCCTTTGGAGGTCCATCTCCAGGCTTCCAGTATATTCTCTTCAGGCTTGTACCACAGAATCTGCAGCTTCCAGCAGAGACCCTTTGGCCTCCCATTACAAACTCACAAAGAACTCTGCAGTGAGTTACAGGCCTTTGATTTCTGACTGGGTTCTTTGGCTCTCTAGCATGCAGATTGCCTTTTTGCACTTATCCACATCTGCCTCCCGAGTGCTGGGATGACAGGCGTGAGCCACCACGCCCAGCACTGTGGTATGTGGTATTGATGGCTGGTGGGCCTGAGTCACCACGCCCAGCA
>PVIC010013164.1:0-38482 GCA_004025085.1 Thryonomys swinderianus
GGCTGGCCCTGAGCTCACTATGGTGCCCAGGCAAGCCGCCGCGAACTCAGCAATCCTCCCGTCTCTGCCTCCCAAGTGCTGGGATTACAGGCGTGAGCCACCACGCCCAGCATTATATGTGGTAACCGGGGATCGAACTCAGGTCCTTACGCTTGCGAGGCAGGCGCCGGAACCACTGAGCTAACCCTCCGGCCCAAGAAAGAAATTTTTAAGAAGAGAATTGGAGAAAGAATTGGAAATAGAGCTTTTGCAAATGAAAAGGGGAACAGGAGTAGGAGAATACAGGAGGGGTCAGATAAGGAAGGGACAAGATTAAGATGTGTTAGGTAGGGGCTGGGGATTTAGCTCAAGTGGTACTGTGCCTACCTTGGAAGCACAATGGACCTGAGTTCGATCCCTGGGAAGGCCAAAAAAAAAAAAAAAAAGATGTGTTAGGTACATGTACAAACTCCTCACAATGAATGCAACATGTATTCCAAATGAGCACTAATAAAATTTTATTAGAAAATGCTTGTGAAGAAACTAATTTAATAAAGCTAAATTACTGATTTAAAGCTCTTAACACAAAGAGGAACAAAATGTCCTAAACTAACTGTATAAGATAAAATAATCTGTGTTCTCAAAGGTAACGCTAAGATCCCCCAAACAGAGACACTGCCAGTGAATTAGAAAACAAAAACAAAACCCCAAAATGGAAAGGGGGTAGAGATACAGCTCTGTGGTACAGGGCTGCCTACCACACCCCAGGCTCTGGGTTTGATGTCCAGCACCACAAAACAGACAGACAAACCAACTAAACAGAAAATGAGAAGCAAATCTGTAGCCACAACTGGAACGTCGAAGTCCTCCTTGTTCTGTTTTAGAACACAAAATTATTTTCACCAAATGTCCACTTTTGAGAGAATTTTGGCCCTTGAAGACCAAGCAGAGTATTTTCAGTACAATTCAAGAACACTACCATTGATTTAAAGAGATGAACATAACTTTAAATCCACTGAATTTCAGGAAATCTTGAAATTACTGACTCATCAATGATGCTTTTGTTTCATCAATGTCAAGTTTCTGATAGGAGATTGGGAGAGCTTATTGGCTGAATGGGATTTTAGTAATTTAAGAAAAGAAAATGCATGCATCATGGAAAGTATTAAAGGAGTACTGAATACTTTAAACAGTATGTATTCCTTCCTGGTATTTCAATGAGGCCCTTAGTGAAGGCTGTTGAGAGTCTGTAAGGAATCCCCTGGTTGAAGAACTACCAAGGAAGGATGATCATCGGGCTGTGAGAGCGGGGCGCTCCCGCGGCCAGTCCTGTGTGGCCAACGGACTCCAGACCTGTCACAGCAGGTCTCTGTCAAGAGTATGATGAGGCCTGCCCTGGGCTCCTTGTGCTGGCGGATACTTAGGACCTCCTTGTGCTCCAAGGCTTCCACCTGTGCACAGCACCCCCAGCCCAGGTTACAGTTCTCCTGCGAGGAAGCAGGTGCTGTATAAACTCAGGAGAAGACTCACTGTTCTTTCCCTAATTCTCAAAATGAGAAGACCCCAAATCCTGTCTCCTGGGGGTTTCCCCTGACACAGTACATCTCAGTGGGAACAGAGAAGTTCTCCCGTGAGCATTACTAGGTGAAAAACATCGACTGTGGGATGATAGATAGATAGAAGAGACTGATAGGCCAATGGATAAGAAAATTCTCAGAACCTCTATTTCAAGAAGTGAGAGTAAAATAGCTAAGAAAGAGATCTAAACATGAAAACTAAAATTATAAACTTGGAATAAAGCATACCTTTGTGACCCAGGGCATAGGAAAAATTGCATCCTACAAATTAACAAGGAAAAGATGCCAACTCATTAAAAAAATGGGCAATGGATATGAAGAAGTAATTTTCTAGAAGAAGCTCAGAAGATTAAAGAACATATGAAGAGATACTCAGGGTCTTTGGTTATCCAGGGAAATGCAGAATGAAGATTATACTTTATACCCATGAGACTTAGCAAGACTGTGCAAGACACATCATGCAAAAATTGGTGGGCATACAGGGACTGCAGCACTGTGGAAGGAGATCAGTAAAGTTATACCGGAGAGGAATTTCTCAAATTAAATACTTTCCTGCCTATGTGTCAGCCATCCCACTACAGGATGTGCTGTGCAGAGAAGAAACCCACAGGCTGAGCCTCTCATGGGCACAATGGCTCTGCAGTGCGGTTTGGAGTGTGGAGGAGCAGAACCTGACTCATGGAGCACTCCACTGTGGTGAGGAGCCATGGACAAGCAATGCACATCACGACACGAACAAACCTTGCAAAGAGTTTTAGGAAACAAACAACAAAAAATGTGAAGCATCGATGAGGTACAGAATTCTGTTTACATTAAACCGAACATATACTGCCTTCAAAAGGACAGTGGATGTTCTAGAACACTCACAAACAAAGAGATAGAGAAGGCATACTTTTGAAGGGCTGCTCATGGGCAGAACAAGGAGAAAGAACAAGATAAAAAGGACTAAATAAAGTGAGGGAAATTTTCAGCTCAGGGCAATCAAAGAATGCTGTGAAGTGTAAGGTTTTGTTCACTTACCTTGAGCACCTGAGATTTTTTTTTTACAATTTGCTACCATATAAACCATAATCCATCATGTTGCCATGAGGTTCCACAATTTCAATGACCTTTAAAACCCATGCTTTAACCATTTGAACAAGACATCAGCAACTTACAAAATGACTGAACTTAAACTTACTTGTCTTGAGAATCTAACTATATCTTATCATAAAAGCATAATGATATATATAGTAAGAGACAAGAAGAAGAAACAGATTTACGGACTTGTGGGGATACAAATTATTTAGACACAAATGAATCACATCTATTATTTACTACTGGTGTACTGTCACTGCCCTGCACTAGGCCTTTCTCTTGTTTTATTTCTTCAAAAATCAGATGCATAGCAAAAGAGCACATATTACACTGATCACAGGACCCTACAGGCAGCAACGTGAGGTTAGGAGTTGAAAAGGCATATTTTAGATAGTGTAGAACACCCAGTGTTTTGTGGGACTGACCTGAAGACCATAGTTCAGGGTTCAGATAAGTCTTGTCACCTATTAAAAATGGTGACAGTCTTTTTAGCAGTAGAATAGCAAGCCCAAGGGATATCGATGTCTGAGTGGCGCTTTGGCATTAATTTTGTAGTCAAAGACAATGTAGTGTAAGCAGAGCTCAAAGCCAAGAGACTATGGAAGATGGAAGGTTAGGGACAAAAGACTTTTGCTTCTGCTAGAGCCACACAAGTTTGACAGCAACTCAGTATTATCTGTGGAAGCTCCTGGAACAAGGCAAAGACATTCACCTCCTTCCTGGATACAACTGCCTTTAATTCTTCCCCCAGAGGACAACAACAGCAAAAATAAACCAAAGCAAAACAGTGAAAACCTCTTCACTTCTCTGAATTGCTGTACAAGTAACCTCCCCCATCAGTCATATTGGTTTCTTGCCCTTGCATTAGTGGACAAATGTGTTTCTCGGCTGAATAGGCATTTTCCATCTGCACAACCCATAAATTAATTCCTTTCCTGGAAATATTGTGCCCAGGCAAGGAATTTAAAAGATGTGAAGATTACCTAAAGATATCTTAGTCCAAAAACATCTTTGATTTTTCAGAAATCTTAATGGTGTTAACAAGGAACTACTAGAAAATCATGAGGACTGAAAATAATTTAGGCAGTGAGTTTAAAGATAAAGTTCTATGAGATAAATTCATTGTGTGGAAGCCCCCGCCCCTCCCTTTTGCTGGTTATACATTTGTTCTATTACCAGGGAGGATACAAAGCACAGAAACACATTGTGTAACAGTCATTGGAAATTTTTCTTCGTCCTCTAAAGCTTTGGCTTTCTAGAACATGAGACCGTAAACATGGAGCCTACTGATGTTTAAAAAATGGCAACTTGAAACTCTGCTCATAAGGCACAGAAAAGCAAAGCCTTGCTATTAGATTTGTTTGCCAGGAAAACTATTAGGTCCAGATGTGAACAATGGACATTCTCTTTTTTCAGTCACGCTGCCAGGACAGTAAAAACTAAACATTATTACAACATAATGCCTAACTCTGACATATTCAGTTTCCTGTTCTTTTGAAGCCCAGCCCCCCATCCCGTGCGGGCCTTCAAAGAGGCATCTCCCCTTGGAGGGCAGTGGAGGGACGAAGGAGAGAGTTGCAGTTCCTCAGAGAGATAAGTTTTGAGAAGGAACGATGATTGTACAGAATGGCTCCAAAAACGATGCATCCATGAAAGAGAAGAGCTTCAGTTTAGTCTCGTGTCCTTCACAGTGACCTCTGGCTTCATGTACTGACCCTAACTTCTACTGCTCACCTAAAACTACACTGAAAATCAAATTTTAGAAAAATGAATTTATATACAATTATACTCCTTTACAAAGTGACATCTTAAGAAGATGAGATATGTGTTCAAACAAATATAATTCTGTCTCATCACAGTTTTGTTATTGAAATTTTGTAACCAAAATTTCCAAACACGTAGACCACTACATTTTGGGCATCTTTGAGCTATCTTTTCTTTGAAGAACAGCTATAGAATCATATTATCTGTTTCTAGTGACACAGAGGATGAAAACTTGGGCCCTTGTGCTTGCGAGGTGGGAGCAGTACCACTGAATTACATCCCTGACAATATTTTTTTTTTTGAAGCAGGGTCTCACTTTGTGGTTCAAACTGGCCCTGAGCTCACTATGTAAACCAGGCTAGCCTTGAACTCACAGCAATCATCCTACCTCTGTCTCCCAAGTGCCAAGATTATAGGCATGAGCCACCATGCCCAGCATAGTGGTATGTAGTACTGATTGCTGGGATGATAGGCATGGTGGCTCATGCCCACCACACCCAGGATTGTGTTATGTGGTACTGGGGATCGAACATGGGACCTTGTGCTTCTGCAGACACCTGAACCGCTGAGCTAAATCCCCGGCCCATCACTTGGAATCTTAACTAACATCATTTGAAGATGTCATTGAAAATTAGATATTTAAAGCATGCAAATTTTAAAATGTTGCATTATGAATGATCCTGGTATGAGTGGAGTATAAAACATGTTAAAAATATACCTGCCTCCTGGAGCCTGTGACAGATATTAACAAAACTGAGCTGGCCAAATAGTTTATTCTATTAATATCAAATAAATATACTAGTTTAAAAAGAAACTAGAATATTTACATCAAGAACATGAATGAACATAAATGCAAGTATGGTGAAGAGTTAAGATTTTGGCTCACGCCTGTAATCCCAGCACTTGGGAGACAGAGGCAGGAGGATTGCTGAGTTTGAGGCTGGCCTGGGCTACATAGTGAGCTCAGGGCCAGCCTGAACTACAAAGAGAGACCCTGTCTAAAACAAACAAAACAACAACAACAAGAACAACAACAAAAAGAATTAAGATTTACTTATTTATGTGGACTATGGTAGAAAATATAAATGAGAAGACAAGGGAATCAGTGTCTACACTTGGCAATTTCACTCTCTAAGGAGCTTTCCTAGCAGGAAGAATTGTTTCTGAGGGTGATTAGGACTTCCAAGTACTTAAGAGATACATAGAGTATCTCACTGAATTCTCTTGATGGTCAGGTTAGAAACTAGGCTTTACCTGAGGCCCAAGTCTGAAGCTCCCCACAGCCTCTTCCGATCCAGCAGGTGGGGAGGCCCGGGCAGAGCTCTGCAACTTTGCGTGTGACATTCTAGGGCCTCAAAGACCATCTAAGCCCCATGTCATCATGTTAAACCCTTTCTCTAGCAGTCAGGGCATCAAGCTCAGGTTGCATGGTAGAGAAAAAGAGAGAAATCACTCTCCTCCAAGGACTTAGAGCTGAAAAGTTTTCCCAGGTTCTTTGAAAGTTAAAAAAAAATGATCATGAGATAATCAATAACATTACAGCCTCTGAGCTTTTTGGAAATACCACTCACAGCATTAGCATGTGAGCCATTCATTGTATCAGTTCTTGACTTCGCTTTAAAATTTTACAAGGAATCTTATTTTGCTTTAATGATCCTAAATGGCATTATTTATCATCCCTCAGGCAGTTAGTCAAAGTTATCATAGCATTGAAAGATCAAATCTTACTTTTATTTGGACAGTTTTAACTTCATCAAATCTTATATCAGCAAGAGATTTTCGTGTCTGGCCTCTTCGGTGTCCAAATTTGCACTTATTTTTCATAACTTGCTCATCGTCTTCTATGGGTCTTCGAACATATTTAAAGCGATCTTTGAGGGCTCGTTTCCATAAAAACTGAATAAAATAACAAATTAGTCAGTCATTAGGAAGATTGCACTAGACCTCTATAAACAATAAAATCTTTGTCTATCGTTCCTGGGCTTGAAATTATTTTCACATCATATAACTTTCCTTCAATTTATTTTTGGAACAATCTTGAGACATTGCTATACCAATTAAAATCCCAAACTTGTAGCCAAGGCAACAGAATCAGAGAAATGATCTCTATTTTCTCATGAGCCAATAGGGCTGCCACTGAGATAACATCGGTGGAGAGTCTGACATTTACATTCTGGTCTATTTTGTGACTCAAGTCCCAGAAAACATAACCCCAATCTTCAGAAAGTGCTGTAACCTGCGCTGGGAGTACCAGGGTCTAGAACTGGCTCGAGTTCCTATTACCCAAGTAACCTTCAACAGTAACCCTGCTTAGCCTGAGTTCCTTCAACTAAGAGAGTGGAATAATAAGATCTAAGAGTCCAATGAGTAGCCTCGTGGAAGATATTTACGAACCAAAGTGCTGCCATACAGCCTCACAGCAGCCCAAGCTGCATGTGGAAGCAGGGCCGGCTCTGGCTCTGGCTAACACCCCCCCACACACACACACACACACACTTATGAGTCAGAGGGGCTTCATTATCTCTGGCATCCTGGGGACTCTGCCTTCACAGTGTTATCACCATACTGAAATAACAGAAGGTTGATGATTTGTATTTTTGTTAGTCCTGAAATAGGCACTAGTGCAAATACATTTGCTTTTCATGTTTCCTCTACCTCTGAAAGCCTCCTAAACTTCTGAACCCAGTGGGAGGTGTTAAGCAATCAATGGCTAGGACATTGCTAAATTGCCAATTTTTCATCCTAAACTCTCCCATCTCTCCTTATTAACTGACTGGGGCCCCAAAAGAGTTCCAATCAAATGCCATCCTGTGCATGACTGTTCAAACAATGAGTGTTTGCTGAGCACTTGATTGTGCCTGGCACTGTGAGTTACTTACACAAATGCCTTGCTAGAGAGACTCAGTAGAAAATGTTTATATTCTAGAATAGTCATCCCTCTCTCCCATACCTCTGCAGATAGAGCGGAGGTATGGAAAGTTCCACATGGAAACGTGTCTCCTGATCAATCCGAAATAATAAAATCAGCCCTGAAATTACGAGCCACCAGTTGTGACAGACAAAGTGACCTATGGAACTATGAGAGATCTTTCCCTGGATATATTCATCAGGGAGCATTCAGAAAATATGGAGTATGGTCAACAACAAATAGGCAAGACTTAACTGAAAGGATCAGGAAAAACAAAAACAGGTAGAAACACTATCCTCGACACAAAGAAATCAAAGCATAATAAGAACCAAATGCAATGCACAATCTATAATTAAGTTTTACAACCAAAAAGTCTAATTAGATAGTTTAATAATTAGAAAAAATGAATATGGAGTACATGTAACATTGCACAGTTATTGCTGATAGTATTTCTAAGTACAACAATTGTATTGTGGTTACATAAATTGTCTTTATCCTTTTAAGTCATATGTGGAAGTATTTAGAGATGGCATCTGTACAATGTTTTTAAATGCTCAGGTAACACAAAATCAAATGTAGCAAAATGTGAATACTTATCTGATCTAGACCTGTGATTCTAAACCCGCATAATGATACAGCCTTCTCCTCCTTCCTAGGAGACTATTAGCCATATTTGCAGACATGTTCGATTGTCACATTGGGGGTGCAAGGAGTGCTATTCACACCTAACGTGCACCAGGGTTGCTGCAGAATAGTTACACATACAGAACGGTGTCCACCACAGTCACCCAGTACACTGCAAAGGACTTGGGATGTTTCAAAATAAAAAAGGAGAAAGTGAAATTAGTTCTAAAGTAGCCAAGTGCTCACTTACATAACTGCACAACCCTCTGTCTCAGACACACACACACATGTGCTCAGAAATTTTCTGTGTCTTCCAGTGTAGTACTAGGATCCAACCTCACATACTCATGTGGGAAGTTTGGGTAAATGTCTGCCCATGCACCGGTTTCTGCTTCTGCTCTGGACGCTGGACCACAGCCTGTTGAGCTTTCTTCTATCAATTCATCATCTTTAGTTAATACCACTGGCTACAGAAGCAGGAAAAATACACACAAGAACAAAGCACAGGTTGTCACTTTGTATGTGACTCACTTTGATAGCCATAACGTGAAGTGTCAAGATGTAGCGAGGTAGAGATGTGGTGTTAGACACACATGGGTTCTCTGGAAGACAGTTCTTAACTTTTTTGGTTTGGTTCCTTCTGGGGTGGAAAATTAGGTAGCTCTTGGGCAGGGGTGGGAAACATCCATTTGTATTGTTTGGTAGCTTTTGAACCCTGAGCAAAGTAAATGTACAATGTTTTTCAAACAGAAAATTTCAATTATTTTTAGAAACACTTAACCACACCTGCCCCTTGACATCCACAGAGGATTGGTGCCAGGGCAGATACCAAATCCCACAGATGCTCCAGTTCCTCCTGCAAAATGGCCCTGTATCTGCTGTAACCTATGCGCACCCTCCCTGTGCTTTAAATCATCTCTGTGTTACTTATGACATCTATAGTAATGTAAGTGCTCAAAGCCACCATAGGCCTGGCACTGTTAAAGTAAACCATCCCCAAAAGTCTCCTGTGCTTTGAGGGTGATGGGTAGTGGGAGCACTATCCTAGCTGACTGCCATCAGGAAACAGGGCTGATCAAAGGTGGGTCTTGGGAATTACTGTAAAAGAGAACATTCTTATTCTGCTCTTCCCTGCTCCCTCTGCCTCCTGGCCACCCGGGCTTTATGTGTTCAGAGGCTCTTTCCTTCATGGTGCCCTTCTGCTGTCCACTTTCCGGTTGGAGCCGGCCAACCATAGATGGAAACCATGAGGCAAATAAGCGTCTCTTCCCTCAAGTTGTGGGCGCTGGGTGCTTTGTCCAGAGATGGGAAAATGGCTAATAGTGATAAATAAACCAAGGATATAGACCAATCACTGTACTCCTATGCACAATAACCCTAATTACATGGAAGATTTTTTATCTTGGATATGGAAGAAATACTGAGAATCAATTTTGACCACCATATTGGAATGGCTATAATTTGAGGATCCTGGTTTTATTTGTTGCTACTTTGTTGCATCATTTTGTTTTACAGTAAATCTGGTATATTTTGTAGGGTCCTTTTCATGTAGCAGGATATTTTAGAAAAGGTGTCATTATGGGAATGAGAATACCCGAATTCTAGTCTTGGCTTCAATAGTCATTATTTCCAGACATGGGTCGCAGCATCTTTTCTAAGTCTACATGGTAAACAACATCTTTAAGATGTTCAGATTCAGAAATTTCTGATTCTAACCATATATTATCCACGTGTCTTGAAAATATGAAAAGTAAAGAAGAATAAAAGAGGAAGAAAAGAAAGAAGGGAAGAGAGAGTAGAAGAAGAGAAGAGAGAAGGAAGGAAAAGAGGAGGAAGAGGCAGAGGAGAAACCAAGCACGAGAGTAAGCAGAGGTCTTAAGTGCTTTTAGATTCACTGGTGCTGGTATTTGTAGTTTTTGTTCAAATCGGTGTTAATTGCTTCAATTCTTTGTCAAGACAGTGCAACAAAAGTATTTTCTGAAGGATACCCGAGACAGTCACACACAGGAGACATCTGTCCTATTTAGCTACAACCTCTGATGTATACACATGTAGTATGTAGAAATACAAGAACTAATTGTGTGTCTTTACATATATGTGAGGAATTTGTTCCTTAACTCATAGACTTCTAGTGTCAAACACACTCAACTTGTTATTACAGTTTCCAGGGTTTTTAACTGTCTATTTTGGTAGCATCAAGTCCTTCACACTGTTATACAGTGCAGGCCCTGCTAATCTCAACCCAAGAAACAGCAGATTCTGGCAGCCAAGTTTGTACTGAGAAGCAGCTTTGGTCCCTGGCAGTACAGATAAATCATTTCGGAAACTTTTCAATGTACTACCATCAGGAGCCTGTGCTTAGAGCAAGGAAATCAGAATCTCTAGGCTCCTGAGTGCAGCCCAAGCTTAGGACTGCTGTCCAGAGCAGCTTGACATCTGCTTTGTTCCAAACAGTGATGACAAAGGGCCAGGAGAGAGAGCAATGCAAGAGCTTGGCACCAGGCAGCTGTCCACTGGGTCTGATCAGAGGGCAAGGGACACACTACTCATTCCAGCTCTGACGCAGGCACGGTGGCAGCCTTCTCCATCTGTGCCGAGCCTCCCTTCCTAGAGACACCTTGTTGCTGAGGAGCTCTCAGTCTGCTTGGAGAGAGGGACGGGAGGAAGACACAGGAACACAGGGCAGGGAGAGAGAAAGTAACACAAAGAGACAGGGAGAAAGAATGCAACAGATAGAAAAAGGGAAGCAGAGTCAGAAACAAACTGGAAAACATCAGAACTCAGATGGCAATGAAAGCTCCTATTTTTAAGCGGTGGTAGAGGTGTGGAGTCACTTACAAAGCCACAGCCATCTTCATCCAGGAAAGGGTGGGCCTGCAGCAGGGCGTTGACCACATCATTGTACTGCTGGGTCGTGGGGTACCTGTACGCCACAACAGGAAGACATCTTTCACTCTCACAGCCTGGATTCAAGAGGAGTCTACTTTGCTGCACACCATTTCCCCCAAATCCTTCTACGTAACAAAGTAGGCACTGAAATGTTGGACGTGTTGGATTTATATCCAATTTGTCAGGTCACACCTGAAGAGGCTTGGTGCCTAAGGAATTCTACCCTTCTTTGAAAACAGACCCTACCTCCAGCAGCTAGCCTGCCTAGCTACTACTCACAGTGAGCCTTCTAGGTACTTGGTCATGTCGGCCTGGAGGAACTCAATGATCCTTATTCTCACGCTGTGGTCAGGACACTTGTGCTCATCTAACATGCACTTGACATCATAGGGGAACTCGGGGAGCACATAGGACCGGGTCCACTGCAATGCTTTATTCCTTGCTAGAACATGCTTCATGCTTCTCCTGCGAATAAAAAACACACAAAGAGCAAAGTTCTATTTCAAATATGTGTGCACTTTTTATTTTTCTATACCCTGAAACCTATGATATCATCGATCCATCATCTACCACCTCATCTGTCCATGGATACTTCCAGTCTTACTAGGTGTTTCTGTTTACTTGCAGCTCTAGAAAAAGTGTCATAATAATATAGATTCTAGTATAAAGTCTAAAGTTGAAACTGGCTAAGGATTTAGCTCAATGGTTCCAGCACCTGCTTTGCAAGTTTAAGGTCCTGAGTTTGACACCTAGTACCAAAAAGAAAAAAAAAAAAGAATAAATTTGGAAAGGATATCAAGGATACCATATATCTTGAAGCAATAACAGGTGATGTTTACCTCAAAACTGAGCAAAGTATCTAACAGGAGAAAAATGAGTTGTAATTCAACAAAGCAAACGAAGCTTATAATGAATTAATCTTAGTACCCATTTAAGACATTTTTTATTGTGCTGTTTATAGTGGAATACAAAATCTACCTAGTTTAGGTGGGTTTTAGTTATTTCAATAAGGTAAATTTAGTTTCTAAATTAAAAATAAGTATCAAATGCCGGACGTGGTGGCTCACGCCTGTAATCCCAGCACTCGGGAGGCAGAGACAGGAGGATTGCTGAGTTCGTGGCAGCTTGCCTGGGCACCATAGTGAGCTCAGGGCCAGCCTGAACTACAAAGCGAGACCCTGTCTCAAAAAGCAAAAAAAAAAAAAAAAAAAAAAAAGTATCAAATATTCAAACTCCATATGAAGTTTCTACAAAAGGTAACAGAAAACTGTGACTGCAGATAATAGATGAACAGTTGCTGAAGGCCGAGAGCAGCCAAAATGGATCGTGTGAATGGCTGCATACCTTTATGAAATTGCTAAAATAAACTAAGTTGTACACTTTCAGTGGGTGCACTTCATGTCAGGTATGCCAAAGATCAATAAGGCTATTTATAAGATGAAGTACCAGAACCACTTTAAAGCCTTAACATTCAGGGCTGATCAGGAGTTGCACAGGTCAAACACAGGGATTACCTCGTGTCAACCTGCTTCCTAACCAGGCTGTTGGAGTCAGAAGCGCAGGGACAGAGGCAAGCCCTGGCAGAGAGGACAGAGAAAGGTCGCATGTCACAGTTAGTAAGTCAACTGTCTGACCAGGATAGAACTCTTGGTGGTTCGAACAAAATTCTGATGAGTTTCACAAAGCCCAGCTCCCCTCTGCATTTTGGGTCACCTTCTATAAAGATGTAGGCACTATCCCGAGACACGGGGAGTAAATCATGCAAAATGAGCACTTCCATCCTTCTGACAACAAGCTCCCTCACCTTTTCTTCCCTTTGGCAGGCATGATGTCAGTGGTGAGGAAAATATCCTGGCCAAAATAAGCACATTGATAATCTAATACTGGATTCAATACAGCAACAGACAATTCTCAGACATAAATCTTGACTTCAGCCCAAACTATTTCCCTGGCATGTTTTTCCTCTCATTTCATCCTTTCAACCAATATATATTGGAAACCAGCATATATATATAAATATATATATATAATTTATTTATTTATGTGTGTGTGTGTACATACACATATATATTACCAGCTAGTGTGTGTGTGTGTGTGTGTGTGTATACACACACACACACACACACTAGCTGGTTTCCAATATATATTGGAATTGCAGCTAGTCTTATGCAATCCTCATTTCTTTCTAAATCTATTATTTTGTTTCTTTTTCCACAGCCAAATTCTCTCTTCCCTACCTATCTAGACCAAGAGTTATAAAGTAAAAACAAATTTGTTGCCTGTGCATTTTGTCTTCCCTGGGGGTTTTAAAAAGCAACTCAATGAAGCAGACATTAAACGAGGCTTGAGTACCTTTTCCATTGGGCTCCTCTCCCCCAGTGAATTCCAAGGAGCTAAGTGAGCCGCATGCTCCCTTCAGCCTTTTGAGGTTGCTCTCACTTACTTCACACCACAGGAATAGACAACTTCCCTATTTCCGGGCTGAACAATGGGCCTTGGTATCATTTTTGGCTCTTGTATTTTGCCTCTTTTTATTAGTATACGCTTGCAGTATATAATGATTCCATCCCTTGTGTCTAGTTGGTGGGTGTACATTACACCTCTCCAGCCTTTTTCAATCCCCTTCCCCCTCTCTTCTTTTCATCTCTTGACCTCTTTCCTATTTGAGATCTAGCTGCCTACTTCCAACTGTGTTTCTTTCACTTTGCTCCTTATATATAATTTGGGTTTCTCATATAAGAGAAATCATACTTTAGGATAGAGACTCTAATGTGTGAGATTATTTCTGTCCAACACTCAGAATGTAGAGAGACACATATCAGATTTATTGAAGGTAGATATACCATTGGGCTCTAAATTAAGTTATTGGGCCTCAAATTTCCTTTCCTTCTGCTTGAAAAGTACAAAAATCTGGAAATTCTTACACTCGCAACTATGCCAACTAATACAAGACAAAATGAGTATTACACAAGAAAGGTGGTTAACCAGAAATTAAACTCATTCTAATTTAAGCAGGTAACTGTAGACACAATCACTTTCCATGTGTAAAATTATATTTGCATTCTATTGAAAACTTTATTGAGATGTTAGTTATTTGTAACATCTATAGTAATATCTTTAGAATTGAGCAGAGCACTAGCAGGTCATGATAATAATGCAGGATCAGACAGCATCCTCAAATTTCGAGAAATCACTAATATTTCTGCTATTATATCAGATACAAGGTCTTTGACAAAATCACAACAGCACAGCAACAGATCTGTGAACGGATGGATCTCAGCCTGGGTGCACAACAAAGTCAGCTGGAGAGCTTTAGAACACACTAATGCCGAGGACCGTCCACACAGCAACTGAATCATGGTCTCCTGGTTACTGATCACCCATTTTATGTGACTAACATTTACAAGATGAATCAAAGTTATGCTGACAATTTGATACTTGGCAGCATAGTTATTGAGTTTTAAAAATTGTACTTGATATTGACAAATGATAACTGCAAGGATCAGGTGATTTAAAGACATAGTAAATGTTTAAATTTTAATAAATTATTGCAGTAAAAGGCATATTGTCATTAATTAATACTTTCCATTGCTTCACACACCTTATCCCATTGTCTACATTTTATCTTCTGCATCTGCCTACTTCTCGTTCTGGTTTGTACTTCTAGACATATGATGGGAAACCTTTCAGAGATTTCAATGATAGCAAGTAACCTGCTGTGCCACAGGTTCACTGTCACTGTTCTGGGCTAATGCAGGTACTCGCCACACAACTTCAATAGTCTACTTGCAGATTTTTGCTGTTGGAATGTTCTAAGAAGCTCACACTGGACCAGCTAGTCCATAAAAATTAATAACAAACACTGACAATTTTTTTTTTTTGAGACAGGGTCTCGTTTTGTAGTTCAGGCTGGCCCTGAGCTCCATAGGGAGCTCAGGGCCAGCGTGGAACTCAGCAATCCTCTTGCCTCTGCCTCCCACCTGTTGGGATTACAGGTGTGAGCCACCATGCCTGGCATTGTGGTAAGTGGTACTGATTGCTGGTGGGCGTGGGCCACCATGCCTGGTATTGTTGTATGTGGTTACCAGGGATCGCATCAGGAACCTTGTGCTTTCTAGGCAGGAGCCAGAACCACTGAGCTAAATTTCTGGCCCTGACAAATATTTTTTAAAATTAATTTTTATCTTTACTGGTACATTGTATATACACATCATGCTCACACTTAATTTTGGGAATTTGTACCAGTATATGACACACTTTCTCATTGTTTCCTGTTCCCCTACCCACTCCACAACCTCCCACCCCCTAAATACATAAATTTTGTTTCCCTTTTTTTTTTATTACCATCACATTTTTTCTTTACCCTTCATTACTCACTCCTCCACCACATTTCCCTTTAGCTGAGAGAAGAAAAAAATCAATAGATTCTAGAGAGAAACCTACATTTAGAAGAGGAAGACATTGTTTCCCTTTTGATGGCTTTGAGACTGGGCCTCTCAGGAGGCCCCAGGAGGTAATGCTGAAACTCTAAAAGAAAGGCTAGGATTTCCTTGCTCACCAAGCAGTATGTAGCCTTTATAGCAACCACATCTACACAAAAAGAAAGAAAAATCCCAGGACAGAAAGAGCTAATAAAAGAAAGCTCCAAATTCTGTAAACAAACAGTTCAGACTCTGGATGGCCTTAAGTCACACAGGTGTAGATTCCAGTTAAAAAAAAACAAAAAACAAAAAACTAAAAATATATTGAGCTGACACTCAGTAGACAGAATTGTTTTATATTAGTTCAAAGATCTTTCTTCTTAAAGCAAAAAGCATAGGTTGATGAGGAAGATGGATTCAAGCCCCCACTTTGTAACTTCACAATCTTCACTTCACAATCTCCAGTCCACGATTAAAATTATGTAACATAAAAAAAAGAAGCAGAAACGAGCAATGTGACCCATTCTTGAGAGTAATGACGATCAGCAGTGGGTGAAGCTGAGAGGATCCCAGTGCTGGAAGGATTTTCAGGCAGCCGCTACAGTGCTCAGTAACTTCAAGAAAAATACACTGGAATGACTGAAATGACCAGATATTTTGGCAGAAAAATGAAGTGATTGAAAAGAACAAAACAGAAGTTTAAAAGAGCAAGGCATAAAATTGGACATTAAAGAACTACCAGATAGGATTAACAGCAGAACGGAGCATGAAGATGTAAGAGTAGTGCATTTGATGAGCATAGAAATTATCCAATCAGTAAAAGAAGAGGAGGATGGAAAGCAGAGGAAAAAAGTCCCATTTTTCTACTTCCAGTTTAACTCCTATAAAATCACAATGCCTACTCTTCTTCAACCTTCTCTTCTCTTCTTCAATACCCAGTTTTGTATAAACACTGATTTCATCATGCTGTTCGGGGAAGGACGAGGTAGAGCCGGCCAACGGCTTCCTAGGCCAGCTTTGACCCAAGACATGACCCAGGATCTCAACAAAACAGGCCTATCCTATTTGACATTGTAACCATTCAGGGAGAGAAAACAGCAACCCGAGTTCTGGGCACAAGACTACTAGTCTGAAGAACTATGGTGATGCCAACTCAGAGTTGGCTACTAAGTCTAGATGGGTTAAAAAAGCTAACAGTGGGTGGGAGATTTAGCTCAAGTGGTACTGCACCTACTTTGGAAGCACAAGGGCCTGAGTTCGATCCCCTGTTCAGAAATACTGCTTCTCTGATTCCTCAGAATCTTCAGAGAGAGTGTTCTGAAACTAGCTTTGTGATGACAGTTAAAACAATGCCCAAGAAATGCCTCCTTAGATAACCGTCTCTAGAGAAAACACCAACAAGAAGAATGTGCTCCTTGTTCAGGGACCAACAGAATTGGAAAAGAAGCAAAATTTGTGAGAATTTGGCTATTTTGGCCCTCACTCGCTTGCCGTGGTCACATGATATACCCTGATTTGAAGAACACCTCAGCTATCACTTAAACTGTAGCCTCTTTCTGTTTTCCTGGTACTAGAAATCGAACTTGGACCAGGACCTTGCACTTGCCAGACAGCCGCAGTGCCACTGAGCTACATCCCCAGCCCAAACTACTGCCTCTTGAAATTAGCCTGAAGGACCTACTCATAGTTATCTGTCTACAGTCCTGGGACTCCCTACAAAAACACTGATCTGGCTGGCTTTGGGCTCTTCCTAGGGGTCATTTATAGCTTAAATATTCAAGAGTCCAGAGTTTCCAGAGACTATTTCTACATCTGTCAATGAATTTCAGATACCATCTCAGGTATTGAAAGAGTACTGGGAACAGATGTGGAAGTATTATTTCACAATTAAAAGACTCAGAGTTTAAATACCCACACAAATGCAACCTCATGTTAAATGCCTGACCTTCCTGGATATCTGCCTTTTGTGCTTCATCATGTGTGGCATGCATGATCATCTTCCAACTTTCCATGTGCGTAACCATCTCTTCTGTTTCCTCCCAATCTGACTGGGACAGTGGATGACACTGACTCAAACTCCTTCCATCACCAGCAATCAGACATGCAGAGAACATGGCAGGCACATCATCTCAGACCCACCTTATATGCATCCCTTTGACTGACAGCATCTTCTGTACCTTGTGGTTCTGAGAGTACAGTTACCACTTCCTGTTTGTCCGGTCAGCTTTGAGCCAGGTTTGTACTTTACATACTATCTCTTTGGGTTCCTCGGGCTTCCCAGAAAGAGAAAATAACCATGATTTGTTTGGATATTTGAATAATAAAATTCACATTTGGAAGGAAAAACTTGACTCTGTTCTTTACATTTAAGCCCCATTTAGAGCTGTTAAGTACTTGCAGCTATTTTATCCCAACAAAGTTGGTGAAATTACTTTGGGGGGAAAAAAGGAAAGCTTTTAAACTTCTAAAGCATAAAACTTCTATTTTTTTTTTTGAGGTAGGGTCTTGCTTTGTAGTCCAGGTGGCTCTGAGTTCATTATGTAGCCCAGGCAAGCCTCTAACTCAGCAATCCTCCTGTCTCTTCCTCCCACCTGCTGGGATTACAGGTGTGAGCCACCACACCTGGCACTGTGGTATGTGGTACTGATTGCTGGTGGGCATGAGTCATCACGCCTGGTATTGTTGTATGTGGTTACTGGGGATCGAACCAGGGCCCTTGTGCTTGTTAGGCAGGTGCCAGAACCACTGAGCTAAATCTCTGGCCCAAAACTTCTAGTTTTAAAAATTGAATTAGAAGAATCTTAAGGGACCAAAACTGTTATTTCCTTTTTAAATGTTTTTCCTATTAAATAGCTACTGTGTTCTGCTTGTTTGAAACTGTTTTATTTTTTCCAACTTAGTTGATCCTCAAATTCAAGGAAACATTTTTTTAGCTCACCTATGTCTATGAATAAAGTAAAGATAGACTTTTCAGATTCTATAAGAAAAATGAAATTAAGTAATATAGAACTCCTTATTATCTCAAATTTTAATTTTTCATATTTAATGATTAGGAAAGTAGTATGGTAAAATTTCTCACACTATCATATCATCAACTACTATACTGTCAAAAGTGAATTTTCAGATTTGGGTGAGATTCAAGTCCTGCTAACTCTGCAGAGCACATGATGTAGGTGAAAGCAGTTGTTTCTCTCACACAGTGCACCAGGATTCTTTTCTACCTGGCTTGTGTTGACCCCTCTCCTCTAGTGAACACTGTTGCCCATGCTCTCGGCCCACCGTGGCCACAGTCTTCCACACACATGGCCAACTCTGGTCCTGTGGGTGCCCAGCTTCTTTTAGCCCCCAACCTATTTCAATTTCCCTATGTTCTTATAAAATAGAACAATTAGGGTCAAAGATGTACATAAAAGACCATAATGTTTGCAAATATCAAATCTAAAATTCTACAACAGAGAGACAGCGTAGAGCGTATCACCTTTCAGTTCCATGTATAAAATTGACATCTTTCAAGCAAGTGAGTTTTTTTCTCTTAAAACAACCCCCTCTTGATGAGGCAACCATTGGCTAACAAGGCACCAAGACAACACCCAATGCAAAGAGGCGCCAGATCCCTAAGGTCTTGAGCATGTGAAAAACAGCACCCCCCCCCAGTATAAGAAGAACAAGATGAATACAAAGAGTGATTGAAAACTATGCTTACATTTAAAAACTGTAATCCACTAAAAGACCAAGTGCCATGGACCACCCTCAAAATATGCTTCAGACAGGGCCAACCCCTTCACTCTTGGCAGCTTCTGAAGCAGGTGTGGAAGGTGTCTCTCCTGAGTGTCTTCATAAGGCGTTATCAAGATGGGTCAATGGTGCTGTGAGTGACTCTCAGTAAAATGGGAGGGGTGTGAAAACATTATGGTGAGTCTTCATCCTTCTTACTCATAAGATCTGGCACCACGTGTCTTCTGCTTCTTCCCCAAAGTCGGAAGGATCATGAGAGACAAATGTTTTCAGTGAGTTGAGGATACTGAGGCAGCCACAAAAGTGAACTAAAGACACTTGGGGGGGAGGTCTGGAGATTTAGCTCAGTGGTTCCTGCGCCTGCCTTGCAAGCTCAAGGTCCTGAATTCAATACCCAGTAACCACATACAATGCTCGGCATGGTGACTCACACCCACCAGCCATCAATACCACATACCACAGTGCCGGGTGTGGTGGCTCATGCCTATAATCCCAGCACTCAGGAGGCAGAGGCAGGAGGATTGCTGAGTTCAAGGCTTGCCTGGGCTCCATAGTGAGCTCAGGGCCAGCCTGAACTATAAAAAGCGAGACCCTGTCTCAAAAAAAAAAAAAAAAAAAAGACACTTGGGAAGAGAACTTCAGAGCTGCTTTGGAAAGAAACAAGAATGATGGGATGGGTGTGTTCAAAGCAAGAGGGAGTAATTTTCAGGGGGATTAATAGGAAGAAGTCTTTTACTGTGGTGCATTTAAAAAAAATTAAACACACTCCATACTTTTCAATCACGCCTCACGCCGTGCTCTCCAGGATCTGAGTGATGTGTTCAGGAGTGGCCATTTCTACTTCCCATTGTATTTTGCTGTCTCTGCCTGAGATTGTGATCACACAATTGGTGTGATCTTTACACATCAATTGGGATGCTTGGTTTTCCTTTGTCAGCTCTGGTAATAAATGGCATGTGATCTCAGCAACACCTGAAAAGTTTAATGTCTTTGGAACAACAGAGGGAGAAAAAGAAGCTGGTAAAGGCTTAGACATCTGTTTTGGGAATCTGCTGTCATCTTGGCATGGGACAGAAAAGAAGGTTGACTTATATCCTCAATACAGGGAACACATTTCCCCAAAGTGAAGCAGAAATGTAGCTTCCATATTAATTATGCCAGTAACCTGGGAATGATCTTCTCCACTTTCACTTGGCAGAAGTTTCTACCACTAAGAAAACAAAGTGAGCAAAAAGCATGGGAAAGCTCACTGAAGAGATGTTGCATTAATGACCAAGGTAGGATGCCATCCCTGAAAACACTGAAGAGTGTTGCTCATGGGACTGCCAGGGAAATGCTGCTTTCTGGGTGCCGTGGAGGATGCCCGCCACTCACTCGGAAAACATCCGCACCACATTAGTTGAAGTTTGCTTTTAATTTATGTTTTATAGCCCAGGATTTCACATCTGTTGATCAGTCTAGGAGACTTCCAGAGGAATTTGGTTTATGAAATATATGTGTGAACACATCATCGAGCACAAAGGAATGGGAGAGAGCTGAACAGAGTCTGGCATAATAGTCAGACAGTTGGATAGACGCCTCCCTACACTGTCTCTTGGCTTTCAGTCTGAAATTCAAGGACGCAGGAGCCACTGGGGCCCTGAGTAATCAAGAAAAGAAGCAATAAGTAAATGTTTCTTTTGCAACATTCCACCCCCACTTGCTCTTATTGTCTGACAGACAGAAATACAAAATTCCAGAACCTTCCCTTTGTCTTGAAGGCTTAGCCACTCTATGGAGACATTCCAGTAAACAGGCCTCAGTGAACTATTACATCTCAGTCCTTTTTCTTTCTCCTTCATTCATACATAAGAGAAAATAACCAGACATCACCTAGTTTTGGTTGCAAAATGGTTGAGGAGTTCCATTCCCAAGTCAGAAGTACCAACCTCTGTTGGTTCAGGGCTATGTGGATCCAGGGCAGCTTCCTTTTTATCCACTTCCACACTTCTCAGCTTTGCATCCTAACCTCACAGACAGCAGCAGCTGTCCCCAGACCATGTCTTGGAGGGAATGAAGAGGAGAAAGCAGAAAACCCTCTTCCAATCTAACCTGGAATTCTGCTTTCTCCTCCTCCAGTGACTTGGTTTTTGCCCACCTTCACTATCCAGGCTGTGCTTTACCAATTCCTCTACCTGTAGATTCATAAACAACCATTTGTGAGCATCCAAGTAACCTGATCTATCACCAACTATTACAACTATTGCAAGAGGACAATTGGTGGCTATGGAAAAATATAGAAAACTGAGTTTCCAACTCAGAGTGGCCAGAAGCCTTTTGGGGAGACAGGGGGATGGAACCGCCTGGTGCAGGGTTGCTGTTTGGTGCTGACTCATGCGCAATGTTACTATGTCCATAGGAGAAGCAGTCCCAGCTTTATCAGAATCTAACTCTTAACCTTGCTATGTTTTATTGGATGTACTATTGAGCATTTCCCACTAGTTACAAGTCAGGGACCTGGGAGACAACTCGCCACCTAGCACCAAGCCCTCTCCACTCTCTATCAGGGCCGTTGAGTCCTATTGATTCTATATTGACATGTTCACATCGTCACCGTCATATGTTAGAATAGGTGTGTGCAACCCAAGAGTGGTGGCCACTGGACAGGTAATTATGGGACCTCTAAGACTGTAACTGCTCCCAGCATGTGGTGTTTAGTCATCTTTGCAGGAGTGGATGGCATGATGTTCTGTGGAGTCTGTGTGGGGAGGTGCCAAGCAGCACCAGTTCTACCCAGTGCCTGTGGGACACAGTCAGTGAAATCCACACCCGCAGAAACCAGATACCCTGTCCCTCATGTGACTGGGTGAGTCCAAAGCAGCGATGGCCAATGACACTGCTTCAGCCTACCTACCCACATGTTCATGAAGACACGCACTTATGGTTATTAAGCAGGCATGCCAATTCCCTTATTTACTTCTCAGACGTGGGCTTGTATAATTCTGTAATGAGTTAAAATATTAAAAAATGAAGACAGTTTTTGTTACTTATATACATGAACTGTATCCTGTATTTTATGTATCCAAGAGAATTCCTCTTCCTTGGTGCAGCTCTGGAAAGCCAAGAGATTGGCCACCCATGGCTTAGATCATCACTATCCCCACCGTGCTGGTACTGGAAATTGAACCCAGGGTGTTAGTATAGAGCCACGTCCCCAGCCTTTTTATTAATTTTAGGATGAGGTCTTGGTAAGTTGCCAAGTCACCCAGGCTGGGCTCATGCTAGGAATCCTCCTGGCTCAGCTTCCTAGAGTGCTGGGATGTCAACCTCCACCATCACTCTGGCTTCAACCTCTCCTGTTTGGACATTCGCCTCCTGTTTTGGAGAATCTTCTTTTCTCCCCTACCTTCTCCCATTTGTTTCTCTATATCACTGCCACACAGACTATGCTGAGAATTAAACCTAGCTCATCAAATTACTCTGCCGCCTGAACTCTTCGGTTGTGCGCATGACCCAAAGCCGCTGTTCTCCCCTGTCATTCGGCGTTTGAATTATCTGTGAAGCTTCCCAGGACGTGATTGCACAGGCCCTGCTCCGGATCTTCAGGTGGCTCCTGCGCTGCTGCACAAGCGGTTGGCCCCGGGATAGCACCAGTGCCAAGAAAGAATCTCAAGGGCAACACCCGGCCTGCAAAATCAGAATCCGCATTTGAACGGAATTGATTGATTCGATTTCATGCATTTTGTGTAAGCTCCGGCCTAGTGACCTGGAAGGTTTTGTCGCGGTCCTTCCGGGTGAGGGCGCAGGGTGCTAAGGTGAGGACACGCTGCCCTCCTTGTCCGCCTGGCCCCGAAGTCGGTCCTGTCCCTCCAGTGGCCTCTCAACGCTTCCACCAGCTCCCGTTTCCCGCCTCTGTACCTCGGCTCTAAGAGTGCTCCACGAGGAAGGCCCGCTCTGTGCAGCTCCAGGTGTTTGTACATTTGTAATTCTGTGCGTGTCCTCCCCTGTCCGGTTCCACTGTCCTTCTGATGGAGTGCCAGTTACCCTTCAAAATCCTCCTCAGAGGGGCACGGCCTTCCTGGGGCCACGACCGTAGCCTCCCTGCGAGGCCGCTCCTTCCCTGGCCCTCTGTGCCTGTGCCTTGCGTCTGCTGACAAGTTTGTCACTGCGGTGGCCCTTTGCTGACTCTTCTGTCCCCCTGGACAATAATTCCCCGTGGCTGGGACTAAATCTTCCCCCATCCCGTGACCGCTGACTCAAACTGTACAGTCCACGAGGTGGGGACTGAACAGGAGGGGAAGAAGATAGGAACCAAGCTTCCTGCTGCTCTGTCCGAGGACTTTGTAGGAATTTTAATGGGAGTGGCCAGGAGTCAGAACCATTTATCAGTCTCATCAGCCCAGCTCCGCCACTGGGCAGTTCCTGTTGGGCTGGGTCTACAGGCGTTCTCCGCGTCCAGGCGCAGCCAGCCAACATCCCCGTGAGCAAGTGTTACCTAATCAAAATCAAAGGGCTTCCCTCAAAGCCCTCCTGAGAGAGAACCCTTCAGTCCTCGGACGCAGACACATAGACACACACACAACACACCAACACACATACATACACATGTATACACACACGCACACACCACTTGCCTCTCGCACCACCTCCTCTTCCTGTCATGCGTCTTCACACCATTTGAAGACACCCATAATGTGACGTTGTCTTACTTTGCTCTTTCTCTCCTTAGAACATGAGTCTGGGAAGGAGAGAGGGAGGAGGCTTGCTCTGCTCTGCGCCTGCTCTCCCTTCAGCACCCACAACCGTGCTCGGTACACAAGGAGCACCCAGTGAATACCCCACAGTGGGTGAATGGCTGAAGCCCATCTAGGTGGGGAACCTTCAAGTCTAAGGTGTTTTCTGTATTATTAATAGACGGTGCCCACAGAGAGCGCCCTGGGTTAAGCAAGTGAGTGGATTCTTCCTGCAGGACTCCCCACAACCTTTCCTATACTCCTGGACACTGGGAAACTCTCATCTTAGGAATCAGTGCACCCCAAACTCAGAACCTTTATGGGATCCTGAATTCACTCTCTCATCCTTGTTCTTCTGGCCTGGGATTTGGTCATCAAATGGGGAAAGATTTCACTTGTGTGGTCTCTGGAGCCCCCACAGGAGTGAGGGCTTTTCTTTCACGCTCCCTCCCCCTCTCACCGCACGTATGGTTCATAGCACTTGTTTCCGGTTTGTTTTCTATGGCGACCATCCAGGTCTGGTAGAGGACCACGGCATCTCCTCTCTGGCCTGGAGCCTGAGTCCTGGGAGGGCTTCCAGCCACTGCTCTTAAACTCGGCCACCTGTTACGATGGATTGCAGAATGGTTCGAGTCTCCCTGGACCCTGGACTTTGGTGACTGGCCAGATGATACAAATGAGAGCTAAAATTTATGAGCACCTCCAAGGTTCCAGAACCCAAAAGTTTTCTGTATATTAACTCATTCTTTGGTTCATTCTACGGATGAGAAAAATGAAGCCCACTAAGGTTGGAAAGTGTCGCAAGTGGCCAAGTTCACTCAGCTGATGCAGAGCAGAACTAGAATTTAAAGCTAAACTCTTAATTCCTTTCTTATTCTTCTCCAAACTCATTAGTCCTGGTCATTAGCTGGATTAACATCCTGGTCCAATACCTCTCTCCCACCTGTTCTGACTCTCCTGCCTCTGACATAACCACCAGGTGTCTCAAGGTATTTCTGTCTTAACCACCAGGTTGATCTCAAGATCCCACATCTTGCCCAAGGTCTTTTGAGGTTCTTCCACCCTCTACTCTTGTCATATTGATATGACTCTGTTGGAGTGGGGCCACAAAGTCTTCAGCACCTCCACTCCTTCCTTCCTTTGTTGATCATCTACTCTGTGTCCGAAGTGCAAAGGTGAGTACCCATCATGCTCACCTGCCAACACTCTGAGGACTGCAAAGTACAGAAATCAAGAGGCCTAATCACACCTCCAACTGGAGCTGGTACTGAGAGACCTGGAACTAGGCTGGGATGTAGCTCAGTGGTGCTGCCATCTACCTGGCAAGTGCAAGGTCCTGAGATCCTCAGTCCACAAAAAAGAAGAAGAGGGAAAAGGAGGAGGAGGAAGAGGAGGAGAAGGAGGAGGAGATGATGAAGAAGAAGAAGACAGGGAGGGGAAGGGGTTGGGGAAAGAGGGGGGAAGAAGAGGAGGAGGAGGTGGAGAAGAAGAAGATGAAGACAGGGAGGGGAAGGGGTTAGGGGAAAGAGTGGGGGAGGAAGAGGAGGAGGAGGAGGAGAAGGAGGAGGAGTTATAATCCCACTTATAAGAGACCTGCATCTAGGTTAGCATGCTTTATAGAATGCTTGGTTTGTTACACTCAGCACAGCACGCAGATACCACTGCACCTCCCTTCCTATGTCTGAGCCACATGTGGGAAAGAGGTTTAAGGTAAAGCACTGAGAGTGTAGAAGAACTACTGAGATTTGCCACTCGTGCACAGGCACAAGGATATACTTCTTCCCCATCATTTCTCAAAAGCCACACCAAGAAAAAAGCATCACGAAAATCATTCTAAATGTACACGGAATGCTGACTAATTTATAATTATGTCCCAAAGCAGAAGCAAAGCATCTGCACACATTAAAGTTCAAGGGAAGTATATATAACATGGAGGAGCCACTGCCTGCTCATCTGATTTCATGTCTTAAGTACTGGGAGAGAAGTGAATGGTTTCTAGCATGGTAGATAAAAAATAAAGAATGCCCCCCCAAAGCATGGAGAACACAGGACTAGAATGAGATATAATGGTCCTTGCACTCAAAGAGAGGATGCAATTTCAGTAAAGAGCACAGTCAGGGAGAAAACTGTGTTTAGTTTCCAGCTTCTGGAGCTTCCTTTTACTTTCTGGCTGCAAATCATGTGGACAGGAAGCATATGTTGCTTTTAGGGAACACGGAGAAAAACACCACTATAACAGCCACTGCCACGCTTTATGGTGACAGCAGCCAAACACTGCTAGGGCATCTCATTTGGACCTCGGGGACTATGTCCATCCTAACATGGGTGACACCCCCCCAGGGGCACAGAGTGCTTGGTGGAGAAGTAGAGTCAGGAGCTGAGCTCAGCATGTGAGACCCCAGAGCCAGCCCTTCCTGCCTGCTGGAAGCAGTTGGCTAAATGAAGGCCTTGTGTCCAGATGTCTTCAGCTTTGTTCCTCACTCTGGGTGAGGGGCTGAAAAATGCCTGAAGTTAAAAAATTAGCACATATAATATGGGTTGTATCAAAAAACCTAAAAAGATACTGATGCTATTCAAATATTTATTCATCCCTTAGTATATTCAGTCCTTGTTTGGCTCAGTCACTGAACTAACTTCCTTAGTTCAACTGTAAAAGTCTAGTTGAGCCCCTGAGTGCCAGAAGTTGAGCAAAACGTGGACTTCACTGTAGCAAAAGGGCACAGTCCATGTCCTGTCTCTCTCCTGCTTCCTGTCTAAGGAGGGAGGACAGGCTTGGAAGCAGTCTCATTACCTGCACCTTGCACAGAGGGAGGCGCACTGGGATGGAACCTGACGGTCTCACTGAGTGGCCCAGATGAGGCTCAGACTTGGGATCCTCCCACCTCAGCCTTCCAGAGCACTGGGATCAGGGCATACACCTCTAACCCCCATTCTCATTGGCTACTTTTACAGTTAAAGCGAGAGGTCTACGGAGGACCAGTGAGAAGGGCCCTGTGCTGGTTGCAGTGTGCCTGGGGCTTGTGTGAGGAGACTTGAAGGCTATGCAGGTCTCGCTTAGGGGAGGAACATAAGATAATACCATAGTCATGCAAGAGGTGCTTTCCACAGCTGGACTCGGTGCCCGGCTAGTGACGACGAACCTTTCAGTGAGAGCAAATGAAGCGCACGTGCTGTAGATTCTCCAGCACTGTGATGGGCAGGAGGACCAGACTAAGGGTGGCTCTGCTGAGTCCCTCGTTGAGCTGCATGGCAGGGTAGGGTTCCTCCAACAAACGGCACTTGTCCTGACCATGTCTGCCTCTTCTGTCGCAGAGCCCAGGGCCTGGTGGGTGTGTCTTGTCCACCCTGGGCTGTTGGTTTTCCTTCCTCAGATACTTGAATCTGAAAGATTCAGTCACCTGGCTGGAAGGTCCCTGGAGCGGGGAGTAGGCAGGGAGAGGAGAAGAACCCCTCAGGCGGGCCAGACCCCCACAAGAGTAGCTCTCTGTGATTGTTCCCTGCTGGACACTCATATTTGGGTGCTCGAAGGAGCCGCGTGAGAACAGACTACTTCTCCCATTTGTGGAGAAGAACCTGAGACGGGGGACGAGGGAAGGTGCCATGGGGACTAATCACCACTCTGTCTCCACTCACTTCAGAAGTGATGGAGGGACTGACTGTGGGCAGCTTCATGTTGGAAGACACAGTTGAAAACTTTCATTCTGCTCCACACCCTGGCGCAAAGGCCCATTCTAGGGATTCATAATACTCCTGGGCACAAAGGAGGGGAGGAAGCCACCTTAAGACATGTTTACATTTCTGAACCATAATTCAGGCCAAGGACCCAACCTCACCCCTAGAATAGCTCCTTCCACCTTCTTAATCACATCCAAGGAGGCATCATCCATGAAGATGTCCCTGAGCCCTGACACAGGGACATCTCGTTTGGGAGACATGGCTAGAAACTCTGAACTTTTCTAAAGCTGTGTTTTATGTATTTACAAAACAGAGAGACTAGAGATTCCCCTGTATGACTCATGTGAGGACTAAAAGAGATGAGAAGGTAAAAGGTAAAAGCCATCAAGGACCACTGCTTCACTTGGTCATCACCTGACTGCTCCGTTTAAGTGGACAGTCTCTACTCAACAGCTGTCCATGTAACGAAATGCATGTGAAATGCATGTGCTTCTAAACAACCAGAGACAACACACATCAAGCACAGATGAGTGGACTGCCTGAGTTAGGTGACCAGGAGGGCCTTGAAGGCTGCTGAGCTTCCTTCTCCCCATTATCACTGTCACGACTTTGTCCGAGGACCACATTCCTATGTGTGGTTCTTCACATCTATAATTTACATGGTTTCAATGGAACCTACACACCAAAACATGACACCACATAAAACTCAGTGCAGGAACATAAAGCAACTCTGCAAAAACAGAACCTCTGTCAAGATTTAAGTTAAAGCAATTGGTTCAAAATTCCAACTGAAAGGAAGTTGCCACAAGGAATGTTTCATGTTCCTGTAGATCATTGTTAACTGAATAAATGCCTGTTAACTGTTTGTGGCCACTGGAAATTACTGTGAAGAGTTTATGATGGATAAATTCTTTTTTGTTTTTCCTAAGAGTGTATATTTAAAAGAGACGTATAATACCATTTGAAAACCTTACTTTTTTTGTTACAAAGAAACTTTGACCTTCACCAAACTTTCACCAAACATCTTCATTTGATAAAAAAAATTCCCTCCTAAGAAAACAGAACATTTCAAAATAGAAATGCATGAAATCTCATTAGAAATAAAGAACAGTACTATCATTTAGCTTCAGAATGACTTACAGTTGCTACCTCACCTCTGTTTCAACACTCTTTGGTCAATGAGTCTGTTGTCAAGGCTCTCAGTAGGATGGGAAGATGATGTCTGCTCCTCGTGGCTGGCAGGACTGCAGGCCTCCTCTGCCCTGTGACCAGAAAGGAAGAGCTACTTCAGGGGCTGTCAGGCTGCAACCACCATCGGGCTCTCACACTGTCGTAAGGGTGGGACTAAGATGAAGAGAAGTACAAGGAAGAACCATTGGAGTCATCTCACAGTGTGGTTCCCATGTGCTAGAAAGCAGACTGATGCCAGATCACAAGGTCATTTTCTCTGATCTTATATTTTTAATGGTGTTAAAATGATCCTTTCTTTTAAAAAAAATAATGGTGATAATAGAATATATCTGTCTTACACAATATTTTCATTTAGCAAAATCAAACGGTTATCCCTGCCAGATATTTCCTGTGCTCCTTGCCACTTGGAAAGAGCATTTAATGTCTGTGATATATTATCATTAGAGAACCTACCCCATGGTCCAGCTTATTCTCCCGGTAATGCAACCAAACTCCAGAAGGGAATCAACTTGTTCATAGTTCCAGGCTAGTTAGTGGCAGTGTCAGGCTTTGTATTCCTGTTCAGTGATTTTTTTTCCCCCCAGATTCAGTAACAACAGCCAAAATCCAACTGCCAATATTCCCAACATTCCCTCTTGTATAAGTCACTGTGCTGGAATGAAATACTGGCAACTTAAAGGAGAAGTTTATTTTGGATCATGGTTTAGATGGTTCAGTTCATGGTTTTCAGGCTTCACGGCAGAAACAGCATCATGAAAGAGCCTGGCAGAGAAAAATGCTCAGCATATGGAGGCCAGGAAGCAGAGACAAGGCTGGGCCAGAGGCAAGAATACACTCTTACAGGTCCTGCTCCTCAGGGACCCGCTTCTTTTGCCCATGCTGTGTCTTCTAACCACATATTCAGTTATAAATGCACTGACTGGTGCAAAGTCATGAGGATCCAGTCACTTTCTAAATGTCCTGATTCTGAACTCATGAGTTTCGAGAGACATTTTAGATTGACACCGTATCACTTGTCATTTGCTTCATTCTAACTAGCAAGACATGACTTGCCAAGGTCATTAAATGGAGTTTCTACTCAACTTGGAGCCATCTACTATCTCTGATATACAATGGCATCATAGACTCTTATACCTACCCACTTCATGTGATAGTTGAAGAAGATAAAACTGGAGAGAAAATCAAATAAATGCCCAGAGTTAAATGATTAACAAATATCACAATAGAGGTTTGAAATCAAGCATTTTGATACCTAACTGCAAGGTTCTTTCTTATACTTAGTTTCTGATCTTTATTAAGCATTTTGCATAAGAGTGTTTTTGTTGTTGTTGTTAATAGGAACATTTCTAAGTGTTTATTTTTAATAAAATCGAGTTTATTGGTACCCTTTAGGTAAGAGTTGAATTAAATAGTGTTTTCATATCTCTCTAATGTTATTCCAATGTGACAGTCTATTTATCAAGTCACAATATATTTGGTGAATATATTTGACAGTAAGCAAATATAATAAAGAAACATTTTCTTCTCACATGCAATCATAACTTTGCACCAGAGCAATCTTAAATTTAAATACAAGACAACAGAATTCTTTTTTTTTTTTTTTTTTGAGACAGGGTGTTGCTTGGTAGTTTGGGCTGGCCCTGAGCTCACTATGTAGCCCAGGCAAGCCTTGAACTCAGCAGTCCTCCTGCCTCTTTGCCTCCCGAGTGCTGGGATTACAGGTGTGAGCCACCACACCCAGCACTGTGTATGTGGTATTGATTGCTGGTGGGCGTGAGTCACCATGCCCAGCATTGTATGTGGTTACCGGGATTGAGCTCAGGACCTTGTGCTTGCAGGCAGGCACCAGAACCACTGAGCTAAATCTCTGGCCCAAGACAACAGAATTCTTAAAGTGAGTCAGCTGCTTATTGGGTAAGACAAGTCTCACTCATAAATCTCTATACAATATGCCTACTCCTGGCTGCATTAGAAACTAATTTTCTCAACCAGATTAACAAAAGTTCATACTAAACAAAGTACTATTTTGGTCTGAGAAAGGGAAGAGAGACTTGTTCACAGATTATGACTCACCTTCTGTCAGCATGAATTAACCGAGAGATAGGTGATTCTTACAATGTGTAGATGAAGAAATAGGAGTGCCAACATTGAACATAATCACCCCAGTGAGTCAAAGAACCAGGAACGAAGCCCAGATTTCCTGGCAACCCAATGAGTTCTCATTTACTAGAGAACATTATAAACTGATTTGCAGTGGAAACGAGGCTGCCTGTTTTTTTCTAAGCTGTGCCCAAAGCAATATCAAGATTCCAGTCAACTGAGAGGACTTCCAGCTCCAGTGCTCTACTCATCCAAAAATGTCCAGAAATTACTTTGCACTCTCTTTGAAATTCACACCTCCCTTTTGCTAGAAGGAACTAGAAGCTTGTAATGAGGACTTCACCAAAAATCACATATCTGAGAGTGCACCTAACAATCTTTAGGAGAAATCATTCAAGTAAATCAGTTGGGAGAATTTCCAGTCCAGTTTCCTTGGAAACCAGCCTTCCAAGGTTGTCTGACCTCTCCATGCCTCAAATAACCAAATATTCTGGAAATCAATTTACTTAAGCTTAGTTTCTGTAGCATTATATTGCTTATCAATACAAAGCAAGCATGTATTATTACATAGTTTTTAGAAAGGTAAAATACAATGGATAACATCAAACATCACACCTAATTTTTTAAAATAATAAACAATTGGAAATTATTTAACCTTTAAAATCTTAAAAAAGCTTTGTATATGAAAACAAATCAAAATACCTATGAGAATCCTGGGATATAAATTTCTAAAATGAATATTTCAGTTTGATAAGTTTTGTAGTCCTATCTTTAAAAAAAAAAAAAAGAAGACGATTAAAAACCCAAACCAAACTTCCTTCCACTCCCAGAACTCTTATTTGCCACCACAAATCATTGTCCATGATTTCTGTGGAGTGCTACTGTGGGCTCTGTTATTGTGAGAATTAGACTGCTCCTTGTGATAAGGGTGGTTGCACATTATATTGTGAAGCCTTTGGGGGTATAAATTAGTTACAATAGCAAATCTTGAGCAAATAAATACATGATAAATACATAAATAAATAGTTGTGGGAAAAATACAGGAGCAGTAAGAGATGCCTTTGGCAATCACTGAGGTTGGAACCTGAGCTAGAGGCGTTCATTTCCACACCCTGTCTGTGTCTGCTACTTATTCCCCAGAGTGGTGCATAGGATCTGTCTGGCTAGAGGACTCCCTACCAGTTGGAATCATAGTTTAAAGAGTGGTGAATAAAAGTGATGCATCTTGATTCATAAAATGTAGCAAAGAGCATTGTTAGAAATACTGAATGCACAAACCAACTGAAAATGTTGGCAGTGTTCAAAGAGTTTTAAGCCTAAGTGAGATGGTCCTTGGGAGAGCAAAGACTCAAACCCAGGCTGTGGACATACTCACTGGAGGGCTCCGTCTGCTTGGGTCCCCAAGGCTGTCTCCCGAGGACATCCAGGAGGCCTCAGCCCTTCACTGTTCTGCTTGTACTTTTCAATTAAATCCATCAGAACAGCCTGGTGACCAATTTTCTTCACCAATTGCTGAACCATCCGATCGTTCAGTGCTAGTAGAGCTGCCCCACTTACTTCTTCCTCTAGGGAGAAAACAGTTTCTTTATGAAACCCCAGGAAAACACAGGCATCACAAAGAGGCAAACCAAAGTCGTCCTTGGTAGTTATCAAATTAGCCACATTTTGAGCAAAATAGCTACATTTTGATATTACATACTTCCAAACTGATACCTGCTCTTAGGGAAGACCCCAGGATGAGAAGTCACAATAAACTTTTTCTTTACACATTTACAACCTTCCCTACTCTCATTCTAACAAACATTATTTTTATAAGACAAAAAACCTTGGGAGCTTATTCTTAGTAAAAACTCCTAGTCAATATGCAGTATTTGTAAATCAAACATACTAGACTACACGAGGCACAAAGCAATATACAGTATATGTATCAAACATGCACTTTTAGTAACACGTAAGGCAGTTCTTGAAATACATTCTCGAGAAAACACTCGGTAAATGGAAACTGCCACAGCCAGTAAAGAAATGAAAAGTTCTCCATTGCAACAACTCCATCTCTACACCTACATGCAGACAGGGGTAGGAGGGCAAGAGTAATTTTCAACAGTATAGGGAACAAAGGCGGTTCGCAACCACAGAGGACACTCAGGGTATCTAGGCTGCTCAAAAGAAGTTATGTGAAAGCATAAACAACTCACCTTGAAACCTGGGAACTAGCTCTCCTAATTTTTTCTCCAGCAACCAACTGCAGACCTGATCCACTGACCAAGTTTCCATTGTTTTATCCTATAAATAATACACCTGTAGAATAAAGGTCAGAGAAGGATTCTCCAGAGCTTTCTTCCTGATTGATGCTCTTTGATTTTTTAAACAATCAGATCCTTCCTCTGCTAGACTCTTTCAGACTCTCAATATTAAGCTTTTCTAAAATTAATATTTTTCACAGTTTGCTAAGAAAGCAAGGACTCATTTTAAAGGCAAGACAGATTTTAACTTATTGCCTGATCTCATTTCTCAAATTTCTTCACCTTCTCTTGCGTTTCCCCACAGGCATCCCTCAGCTCCACTAACAGACAGCCAGAGATACATGGTGCCCAATCCTGTACCATTAACACCCAGGTTTCATCACAAAGAAAAGAAAGGTGTGAAATCATCAGGAAGTGGTTGACATTTACAGAAAGGGTGGGCAGGGGAGAAAGGGAGAGAAGATCAGATAAAAGCCTGACTGAGGTACTTTGTAAACTAAGACTGGTTAACCCCCTCTGCTCCCAGATAAGAAAGCTAGCCTGTAACATTTCTCCTTCCCTAGGTTAGCAAGAAGAGGAAGCAGGAGCCACTTTTGTGACAATCTCGATGTGTCTGTCCTTCCTTCCAGTGTTATTTTTACATATTTTGTTCAGTTCTAAAACTACTGAACCCTACAGGGAGTAGTAAAATAACTAGAATAAACTAGCTTTTTAATAATCAGTGTAGCAAATTTACAACTGGAAAATAATTAAATATGCTAATAATTTTCTAAGTGAAAACATATACAGAGTTTGCAGGAAACATTCTTTAACCATCTAGTTAATTTGCCTGTTGCTGTTCTGCAATTTCAATTTCTTATTTTAAATCATGCATACTAATTTGAATAATTTTTTCCTATTTTCCATGAGTGACTTATTTCCTGTTTCTACAATTCAATCCAAAGAACTTTTAATGGACTTTGTAGGAACTTAAAGCATCTTAATCATTTAATAGCACTTTCAGTTTTAAATTTTAATCTAAATAATAACAAATTTATCAGTACAATAGTTCAATGACTAGTAAAGACAGGAAAAACTACTGTTACAGAAATAGAGTTATAAGACAATATAAAAGTACTAATTAAATTATGTGCACAAATCTTATTATTGGAAGTTCTACAAGTGAATATTCTATTTTTATTTTTCACGTATTTGAGGAGGTTGTCATTACCAATATCATGATACTGACCTCATGATACAAGAGAAAGATGTTTACCTTTCATACCTGACCATCTGACAAGAATAATCTTCAAAAAAAAGCCTCCTAGAAAATAAGTACTTTTCAAAGTAATAAGCCAAGAGCTCATAAGTGTCGGCAAATGCTAAACTGAAAACTGAAAACAAGGGTTAAATATAGAAGAAGCCCTTCTGAATTACAGCATGGGTTTAATTTGCCAAGACAGACAGTAGCCACAAAACTCCTCCCTTAGGCTAAGTAGCAACATCAGGGTGTGAAAAGTCATTATTTGTGAGGCACTGGTGTAAATTAAAAATCACACCTTTTTGTCACACTTCTGGCTTCCTTGTAAAGAGTAGGACTTAGAAAAAAACTAGAAAAGTAAGAAAAAAACCAATTCTCAAAACTCTAGGATTAAAAGAAATGCAGAATAGGAGATGCTAAAAGAAATTTGAAGAGAAAATAAGTATTTAGAATAAAAAACATTTTCTAATTTGCAGGTTTTTACTTCAGTTCTACTCTGGTAAAAACAGAAGAGTTATTAAATTATAACGTCATATGAATATAACAAAATAAAAATAGGTTCTGTCCATAGTTTCTCTGAATATTTAATAGAATAAATATCACCAGCTAGGCAACCTCAAAACTTCCTTTCTCATAAATAGTGGATATATTATTTATAACCTTCTACACTACATATTTCAAATGAGAAAAGGAATATTTGAGATATTTGCAAAGATTTCAATCTGTGAGAGTAATACTACCCCTAAATATTTCAAGGTGCAATAATTAAAAAATGACTAGAAGGAATTAATAACAGCATAATTTGAATGATCTAGTCAAACCTGTCTCATTATTTAATTAACCTATACTTCAATGAAAGAAATTTTTATTACATATTAAAGGGCTTCATCTAGTTGAAGCTGGGAAGAGATAAGAATTTGGGTAAAGCACCCTCAACGTGAACGAATTTTGTTTAATAAATTTGTTAAAACTACAAAGAGAGATGATAGTTTCAGCAGCTGTGAACCTGGTTTCTATTCTTCACAGGCACCCACCACAGAGATGCACTTCTTAAGAAAATATGAAAACATTTTATCATTCTTCTTTCTGTTTGCATTTTCATTTTCTTGGGGAAAAAATGACTGGCAAGAATCCTAGGAGCTTTGCGGAAGGCCTGTCCCTCTTCTAGATGGAACCGTTTCCTGAGTGGGAATTCGCTCCCGCGCTGGGGAGGGCGCCTTCCACCGCAGCGCCGCTGCAAGGGACAGTCAGTTAGCAGCAGTCGGGTCCTGTTGGTGAAGAAAAGAAAACTGAGGTGAAAGGTGGGAGAGGCTGTCACTTGGTACAGTGTCTGGGCAGTTCTGTCGGGCGGGGTTCTCACGAGGGGCGAGGGGCGTGGACCTGTGGCATCCAGCAACCTGGGAACTTCACAGCTTGTTCGGTTTGGTTGCTTATTTTGTCTTTTAAACCCACTCCCCTTTGTCTTTGTGATGAAAACAGGATTCTCCTACACTGTGTGTGGGAATGCAGACTAGTACAACCACTGTGAAAATCAGTATGGAGGCCTCTCCAAGGACTGAAAGGATCAGTTGCACATGGCCTAGCCATCTCCCTGCTAGGTATCTCCCCACAGAGCTTGACTCATCACCCTACCGCCATAATTGCACATCAGTGGCGACAGGAGATTGCAATATTGATTATGCCCAAGGCAGGCTGTGAAGAGTTAACCCCATAATTGGCTTGTTTTGAGAAGTGAGTCTGGCTGAAGCCTGTATGACAGGGTCAGAGTAACTCACACTCAAATTCCTTTCCCACACCTAAAACCTTCTTAGCTAGAGAGTGCAATCATATACATTTTCTATTCTGTTCCTAATATAAGAGTTCTTTGCCTTGCCCTTCATGAGGCTTGCTCACATTAATTTTCACAGAAACTGCATGATTCCACATCCTCACATGTTGTCCTGCCTTTGTGTGCAGCTCATTTTCGACCCAACTGGTCACTAATCAAAATCAGTGGCTTGAACTGACTAGTGTCTGTCGGTAGCACTGGTATTGCTCATCCTGGTTCTCTACTTTGTCTCTCCTAGTTCTTTCTTTTAGGTTTTCCCCCTCAGGCCTACTTCATTCACTGAGCAGAGCCTACTGCAGAGGTTTTGGATAACACTTCAGGGGTCCCCAGTAAGTGGTTATAGTAGCACAATTCGTAGAGTCTAAATGCCGGAAGCAGGCTGTATACCTATCAACACACGAGTGTGTAAACAAAATGTGGTACTACATATAGTAGGGTATTCCTCAGCTAGGAAGAAAGACAAACCTGAGACATCTGTAAAACATAATGTTGAGTGAAATAAATCAGACATACTTTAGAGAGCCTTAGCGTCTCTAGTTGGGGTTGATGAACTGAAAGCAGTCAGCCAAGATGCTTCACATACTTTAACCATCAAGACAGTCCCGGGCTGAGTGAGTAATGATACACTAAAGAAGTTAGAAGCTCAGCAGGAAAGTAAAGCACATGAAGAACACTGTGGAGACCCCATCATGACGGGCTTTGGCAGTCACGGTGGAGCTGGTCTCTCCCCCCCATAGACTCCCAAAAAGGGGTAAATCTTGGTGTGGAATGTGAATGGTGAGCAAAGAAACTGGAAGAAGCAAGATCGGTATCACATATTAAATGCAAAATCAGAAATAAACAAGCTGCAGTTTGGGAACTTTAAGTAGACCGTACTCCCTGGAGCACTCACACAGAGAGGACAGCAGGAGACAGGGCCTGAAGTTTCACAAGAAGCTCTGAACACCGACCCAGAGTTTATAGGCAGATGTGAGCTGGGGAAGGCACTGGCTCCTAGGAGGTTCCGTGCTTTCCAAAGGTTGTGTAGGCAGCAAGTCTTACCTTTGAGGAAAGGATTCTTCCTCATAGTAAATGCCGCGTGAGGTGGGAGAGGTTGGCCTTCACTAAATCTTCACACGAGCACCAATTTCCCTCATTTTATAAAACACAGGTATTTATATTAATAGCTCAACACTTACAGAGACAAGGTTTCTCTCTCTCTCTCTCTCTTTTTTTTGCATCATGATCAGAAAAGCAAGGAGATCTATGAAGCTAGTGACACCAAGTAAAGCATACACAGAGGAACTGATAGTACCCATTTAGCTAAGCCACGTGGAACTGCTTTTTTTTTTTTTTTCCTTTTTTTTGAGATAGGGTCTTGCTTTGTAGTTCAGACTGGCCCTGAGCTCACTATGTAGGCCAGGCTATCCTTGAACTCAATGCAATCCTCCTTTCTCAGCCTCCTGAGTGCTGGGATTATAGGTATGAACCACCATGCCCGGCATTGTAATGTGTGGTACTGATTGCTGGTAGGTGTGAGTCACCACTCCCAGCACCGGGGTATGTGGTTACTGGGGATTGAACTGGGACTTTGTGCTTGCAAAGCAGATGCTGGAACTATGAGCTAAATCCCTGGCCCAGAACTGCCATTTGTGCATGTGCCAGACACTATGATCAGTAATTTTTTATGGTTTAAATCATTGATTAATGTCTTGATTTTCTGCAAATGATTAAGTCTTTGTTTTTCTCCCTAATGGAGCTCATTGGAGCCATCTATAATTCACACCCCCAAAGTCTGAGTGCAGTGAACCCATCTTCAGGTTTTTTTTTTTCAAAGAAGCAATCTATTAGGAAGTTTTATTTAAAATAATGAGAGACATAGTAATGAGGCAGAGTCTCAGAACTTTTATGTCCCATGTATTCAGGTCTTCTATCCTCCGAGTCAGGTTTGGAGCTCAGCCTTTCAACAGCCTCCCCGAAGGCCACAACTTTGCGATCAGAAACAGAGTCCAGCTCCCATGCCCCAGGCCAGAGTTGGTAACTGTATGTTAACTAAGAACTTGAGAGAGTCAGAGGCTGTTATTTCTCTTAGGATTAATTTATGGATTACAGTTAACATTGATACATAGTTCTACATTTTATTTATTGTGATTCAGTACTCATCTGGAGAAATAAGAGGTATACAGAAACAAAAATCCTTCATTGAAGGTCTGGAAGTTCCTTGTGTTCAGAAGAATTATACAATTATAATAAATATAAAGGCATAATATAGAAGCAAAGTAGAAGAGGTTATTCACATAATTGAAACAGAATAGGAACTCAGAATTTTATATACAGCAGAGTTTATATTTCTTTTTAAATTAGTAGTGAGAGAAGGGATTATTCAAAAAGTTTTGTTGGAACAGTACCTCGTATCCTCTATAAAGTGAATTCCTTAAACAAAGTCAATATTTAAATATAAATAATTAAATGTAACATCATACCATGTCATTTGGTTATATTTTAAAGAGCAGAGTAAGAAAAAGTCATTTTATCTGCCC
>PVIC010013165.1:0-38466 GCA_004025085.1 Thryonomys swinderianus
AGGCTTGCCTGGGCTACATAGTGAGCTCAGGGCCAGCCTGAACTACAAAGCGAGACCCTGTCTCAAAAAAAAAAAACAAAAAAAAGAATTTGGGGGATATCTTCCCAGAATAACATTTGCCCCTTCGAGACTCTGGTATAATCCTGCGGAACTGCTGACCTGCATGCAGTGACCACTGTACAGTGCTGCAACAGGTCAACTCTTTGTTTCCAAAAGCAGGGCACCCCATTCATGCAAGGCAATTTATTGTTTAAACAAGAAATTAAGAAGAAAAAAGGAACAGGGTGAATATCATATAATCAGCGAGAGGAAAATATATAAATGTCTTCATAAACAAGGGGAAATAACTGTAGCTAGTAGCACCCCGCAAAAGTAAACAACCAAAGTCACGTTCAGTAGTTCGAGTCCAGGGAAGCCTTCCACGTAACCCACTTCTTCCTATTACATAGCCTACTTGCTCTCTTATAGTGCTTCGGAATTTCAGTGTGTAAAGATTTTAAAAGAGATAAGAAGATTTCCTTCTTTGCCCACACTGTGTTATCAACACAGAAAGTGAGACTGGCCTGGCGAGACTGCGTTAGCACTTGGAAAGAGAAACAGCCAGATGGAAGGGCTTCTTCCATAGAAGCCGATGAGGGAGGTGTCATTTTTTGTCTTGACAAGCATCTCCGGGGACGTCAGACCTCCAGGTCTCTGAAAGACGAGACAGTGGTCCAGTGAACACTCCTGAGGGTCTCCCGGGACTTTGGAAGTCTCCAGATCTCAGGGCCTATCTATCTTGCCTGTATGAGACGAGTTCCTAGCAGGTCTTCTCTGTTTGTGGCCAAAACCACACTACTAAAGTAAATGTCCTGTTGTAATTTAGGACGAAGTAAAGCCAAGGGCTCCAGCTGATTTCTTCTTATGCGGGGGATTCACTAGTTAATGAGTATCTTCTCCCACGTCAAAAGCTAGGCAGAAGGCAAGTCCTTCCTAACCAGGTCCTTCCTCTGGGGGATCCGCTCTGAGAGGAAGAGCCAGCTCCCGCTGCCCACTTACCCAGGTCGTCCCCTGAGGAGAAGATGGCTGAGCCCAGCCTGGAGCTGTAGTGGCTGTTGGCAAAAGCAGTGAAACTGCTCTGCAGCCTCCGGTGCTTGGTGTACAGGATGGCGAACCCGACGCCCAGGCTCAGCAGAATCAGGAACAAGATGGGAACCACCACCGCGGCGACATCCGTGGACCTGGAGGCCTGTACTGCGGCCGTGTCTCCACCTGTCGGGCAAGATCCCCACCAGTGAGCCTCCTACCTGAGGGCAGGAGCCCGGACCAGGGGATCCTCAAGGCTCCACCCACCTGAAAAGCTAGGGGGGTTGAAAAGAGCCCCCCCCCCAGCTGCATGATGCCTGTTTCCTGCTACTCACTATGAGCTGATAGACCACGGGCCTTGTGCATGCAAATACGGTAATTACATTAGACTCCTAATCACTGCCTTGTTGGTTATTTAGATAATCTCTTGGAAGGGAGACCTTTGTTGGGGTATCAACATTGATTTCATTAGCATTATTACTGAAGACCACTTGCTTGCCTCACATAAGAGGATGTGAAATCAGACCACTAATTAACGAGATTGCAATTATTTCCCCTACTTGGCACCAAAGTCACTCTGAACTGCAATTACCTGAAGCTCCATTAAGTGATACAAACGAGATTCCTCTACTACAAGACTGACTTAACAGCTCGTGAAGTTTTACGAGGTTTTTTACTTAAGTAAAAAAAGAGAGAAACAACCTCTCCATATACATTTAACGTTTTTAAGGCTCTCTGCAAAGCCATTTAGGTGTTTATAACCCAACAAAGACCCTTCCTTCCCAAGGTCTTAAACAAACGCAGGGCCTGTGAGGATTCACGGACTGAGCCACACCCGGCACTCGGGTCCAAGCCGCCCCCACGGGAGGGGCCGCCACTCTGACACTGGGGAGACTCTGCACACTCAAAACCCTGAGGCAAGTCTGGAGTGCAGGAAGAGCCCTGGAGCTTGGGAGTCAGGTTGCAGCAAAAGCAGCAGTCTGGCCTTTCCTCCGCCGAGGGCCTAAGGGCTCGGGCTTCTTCCCTGGCGGAGGAAGAGGTGGCCCTGGCAGGGGGCACAAGCGAGGCTTCTCCCTCGTGCGGGAAGCACACAGCTACCAAGGACTCATTCGAACGGAGTACCCACAAAAACGGGCCAGGCCTTCTAAGCTCAACCTATCAATTCAATATCCGTGTTTGTTTTTACATTTGTCATTAACTCCTGGCCAGAAAACAACTTGCAAAATCTTACTTGATGGGCCCACCCTACTCCAGAGGTACAGCAGAAAATGAAAGCAAAGTGTGTACTTGGCTGGCGTGTGGTGGAGGCAATGGGTACGAGTGAATTCCCAAGGAGCCTGGTTTCCTAATGGGAGCTGGTAGGGCCCTCACAACAGGTTTTTGCTTAAGTATATTTCATAGGTTGCTGGCTGGTTTTGCTGAAAACAGAGTGCTATGAAGCACGCACAAAGTTAATACGAGTTGTGTTTTGTTTTGTTTTGTTTTCCGGACCTTTTTGGGGCCTCCGATATGCATGATTCTCCAAAGGGAAGTGGAAGACAATGCTTCCCTCTTTGGGGAAGTTGACTATTCTGCAAGACACACCCCAGGATGCTTTACGTGAGGGAGCATTTAACAACTCTAACATGAGATTCTAGCTTGAGCCTTTCTGAGTAAGTGTAAATGTAATTAACGAGGCCAGCAGTAATATCTTCGGACCTACTACCACATCACAAGCAGACGTTCTATGTGAACCACTAACATGGCCCAACACCGAGACTTTGGATTGTTCTAAGACAAGGATCTCAGGCCAAATTCAGGTCCTGAACTGAGGCTGACAGTTAAGTTGATGGGAAGAGTTACACAGTCAGCTACTCCACATTGAAGAGACATGCTACTGACTTGGAGAATCACAGGGTCCCTAAGAAATCCTATAAAAGCAAACAACAAAACTCTTACTGACCTAGCATTTCTCCTACAGGACTTCCTTTCTAAACAGGACCTTTCTTTCCTTGCACTTCTTATTAAGACTATGCTCATCTTGTAAACTACACTGTCTCTGGCTCAGGAAGTACTTATTTGATCACGAAATCAGTACCTTGATAAAACTGATATATTAAACTGCTTTTCCTCTGCATCGAGAACAGATTTTAAATGTGTTTCGGAAAGACACATGTTTATCAGACCACACTACATCTCTGCTATCTTCCCAGATGGAAGAAGGAAGCCAGCAGCCCCAGGGACTCACCAGACCCCAGCTCATCATACAGCAGGACAGCGGGTTCCCCACAGATCTGGCTGCCAAAGAGGCATCGTGCTTGGACAGTGAAGGTATAATTATGGCCCATCTTCAGGTTGGAAATTTTAAAGAAATTGTCAGTAGTATTCCCAAGGTAAGCTGTGATATTCATGGCACTGTCGAACATGTGTATCTCGTAGCCCTGAAACGAACGCACAGGAGATTGCTCAGGAAGTCCATCACTGGATCCAACCACACATAAGCCTCTTTACTGCCGGCTTCTGTGGGGGCTAAAGCACTTTGAGTTTCTTGCTATTCTATTTACATGACCACTGCATTACTGGATTCAGACTTAGAAAAGAAGAATTTTTCTCAACCCAGTGTCTCGAAACCATGGGGTTTACTTAAGAGCTTGCAGTGTAGATGTGAAATGAAGCCTTATGAAAGCCACTTCAACAAAACACCGGTTCAAAGGTCCTCTCCCCTCTTTTTCCTCTCAAGCAGTATTAAATGCTACAAACAATCTGGTCATCTCAGCAACAGCTGGCTATGCAGAATTAGATTGATAAATAAATCCTGATAAAAAATAAGAAACCAGACTGATAAATAAATCCTGGCCACGGTGGTCTCCACCGATGAGTTAAGATAAGGTAATTTGCAATCAGAAAAAATAGCAATACACTGTCGCCCTGCCTCCTGGCCCCTTGCTTTTCAGCTCTTCCTAAGCTGACTCCAAATCAGAACATCCTCGCCTTGACACAGGTCTCTGCCGGGGTGACGCACAGGCGCCACACCACCACTGGAGTTTTCCTTCTGTGCTACTTGTATGTTTTCCAAAACTGGAATACTTCCACTTTGGGAGCATTCTTTATATTTAAGGATTTTTAACCACTTAGCTGTCACGGCTGTGAAAGCTGCGTGAGTTCTCCAGAGTGGCTTGGCTTTTGGCATCTGAACTGAGCTTTACTGAGCTCAGTCCTGGGGCTCTTGTCATGGAGCCACAGGAGCCACGGCCTGCTATCCGTGGGGCAAACCCAGTTCCGGTCAAGAACCGTCGCCCTGGGTGGTTAATTCCCAGATCTCGCTCCTCTCTCCCCGCACCCTTGTGAACGCAGTATTGACTTATCTTAGCAAAATGACACAAAACGAAGTGTTCAATGGGCAGCAGAGAATCTTCAAGTTCTCCTGCTCTCTACGTTTCTCTGGGGTGGGAGGGGCAGGTGCTGGGATGGGAAGGCAGGGCAGTCCCCGGCGGGCAGGCTGTCAGCCCCTGCTCAGCACCAGGAAGCACGGGAATACTCTGGCCCATGTCCCTTTCCATCAAGGAAGAAAGTACATGACTGAAAAGTGCTTAGTGCAGAGATTCTCATTTTTAATGGGTAGAATAAACATTTCACTAATTAGCAATCCCACAGAAAGTAGTCCTTTAATTCTCAAGTTCACTTACATGCCCTACTCTTTCATTTTTTTCTACACTATCTCTGCCAGCATGCTGTTAATGAGCTCATCTCTGAAAGAGCATTTTGATTAGATTTCCAGAGTCACTGACAGTGGAGGAACTTACTCTGCTTTCATTGAAATGCTTTTCTTTTAAACCAAGACTTTTCCAAAACAGAAGAACATGGTCATTTTCCGTTATGATTTTTAAGGCATCAGGTGCTGATAATGAAACTGGAAATCAAAGATGAAACAAGACACAGTTAGTGGATAAATATCTTCAAAAAATAAAGCAAGATGCATGGGGTGGAGGCCAGCACACAGTAGATATCTTTTGATTGATACTCATTTGCTCTGTAGTTCAGGCTGGCCCTGAGCTCACTATATAGCTCAGGCAAGCCTCTAACTCAGCAATCCTCCTGTCTCTGCCTCCTGAGTGCTGGGATTATAGGCATGCACCACCACACCCAGCAAATTTGCTGTTTTTTTTTTTTTTTTTTTGAGACAGGGTCTTGCTTTACAGTTCAGGCTGGCCCTCAGCTCACTATGTAGCCCAGGCAAGCCTCGAACTCAGCAATCCTCCTGTCTCTGCCTCCCGAGTGCTGGGATGACAGGCGTGAGTCACCACGCCCAGCCTCATTTGCTGTTTTATAACAACTTTGGCCACGATATTTGGATAGTATCTAACTTAATAATAGCCCTTGGACCCAAGGATGGACAAAAACAGACGAAGGTAGCAGTGGCAAGAAAGGGCTGGAATAGAATGAGGAGTCTGCTTGAATCTAGGGCACTGCAATAATACCAAAGTATGAGCCAGGCCTACTGCTCATACCACCAGCCTGAAGAGGACTGAAACGCCTCACATCGTCCGCTACTGTTCAAGTAATTGAGCTTCTTACTCACCTTGTGAAATGCACCCTGACTACCCTTTAATCTACAGCCCAGCCAATGGTCTCCTTCCATATGCACATGTCAGAGCGCCACTACAAACCATTCTGCCTGATTCTAGGTCTTCTGACATAACACTTTACCCCTGCAGGGAAATATCACTTGCATTTTCTAACTCTTGCATGGTCTTCCGCCTCTTCTCCCCCAGTGATGTCAAAACATTGGAGAAAGAGTAAAAAAGAGCACCACTGGGGCCAGAGATTTAGCTCAGTGGTTCCGGCGCCTGCTTCGCAAGCACAAGGTCCTCAGTTCGATCCTGGTAACCACATACAATGCTGGGCATGGAGACTCACGCCCACCAGCAATCAATACCATATACCACAGTGCCAGGCATGGTGGCTCATGCCTGTCAACCCAGCACTCAGGAGGCAGAGACAGGAAAATTGCTGAGTTCCAGGCTTGCCTGGGCTACATAGTGAGCTCAGAGCCAGCCTGAACTCCAAAGCGAGACCCTGTCTCAAAAAAAAAAAAAAAAAAAAAAAAAAAAAAGAGCACCACTGCCCAGTGCACTGTGCCTGTGCCACCTTGCTACAGCCAGGACATAATGCTCCGACCCTTGCACTGCTCTGCCATGGCATGGAGAAACAAGGACAGTGCTGGCACATCCCAGGCAACTCCTGATGGAAACTCACTGGCAAGCAGCCCAGCAGCATTGTGGGTACTCAATGACAAGGGTTCTGTGCTCATCCCTGCTCACCTGTAGTAAGTTTTATGCTGGAATCTTTGCTCATGTTTCCTAACTGGACAATGACATGGTATTTCCCTCCGGGCTCCAGCTTGCTGATGGTATACTCCACGGTACTGTTTCGAGATTTTACTTTGTAGCTCCTGTCGGTCTTTCTAATCAGATCTTTAACTGCGATTGCATAGAACTGGGACCAAAAAAAAAAAAAAGAACTATCTGAATGGTAATCAGAAACTTAGCATTCTTTCTTTTCATATTTCAAAGGCAGACAGTGTCTCCCAAATACAGTCATTTCCCTTTGTACCTACAGGAAACAATTCCAGGAGCCCTGAGGATACCAAGCCCCATATATAAAATGGTGTGACAGTAACAAAATAATGTGCACATTTCCTCTTGTACGCTTTGAATTATCTTTAAAGATGACAGCTCATACAATGTAAACAGTTGTAGAAACTATACTGCTTAGAGAATAACAAGAAAAATATGTGTGCATGTTTAGTCTAAACACAATTTCTTTTCTCAAATATTTTCAATCTGCAACTGGTTGAATCCTGTTACAGAGGACCAACTACATAACAATCCCCTGTGATAACCACAATATTTAACAGTATTCCAAAATCTGTTTTGGGGGCCAGCCTTACACTAAGTACACAGAGAGAACTGTACGTAGAATTATCAACTAAATCCATAAATTCTAGGTTAAACCACATTTACTGTGGTATCGACAGTTAGGTTGGAACATGTAAGAACACCCAAATCTAGCACCCAACTTCTATACTGCCGCCACTGTAATGGTTTACAGACATCGTCAGTGGAGAAACAATGAATGAAAGTATTCAATTCTAGCTCTAAAGGACAAATGCTCTACTTCATGTCTCTAGGGCGCTTCTTACAAGGTGTGTGGGTGGGGAAAATAAAGGCACATGTAATAAGCATGGGAAACTCCATCATCAGGAAGAAGCTTAGAATTTATAGGAAGCCTCCCAATCAAGCATTTCATCTGCAGGATGGAAGGGAGAAGAGAGGGAGCAGAGGCAACAACAACACAGAGGAAGCAAAACTGAAGGCTGTAACGTCTCTTCTTTTACCAGGAGCCAGCAAACATTCTGAAAAGATAGTAAATATTTTAGGCTTTGAGGGCCAGATGTTCCTCATAACTCTTTAATTCTGCTGTTCGCAGCATCGAAACAAATACAGATCATCTGTACACAAATGGGCGTGGCTTGCTTTCAGTAAAATTTTATTAAAAAAAAAGAGGTTCCAGATTTTGCCTATAGCCTTTGTTCGATGACCTGTGTTTTAGAGGGTTAAAATGTGGGATGTGAGCATCAAAGCAGGAAGGACAAACCAATAGGACAAGTGAAAATAGTAAGAGTAACACCTAAAAAAAGATAGCTATGAAGAGCCTGTATTTGCCTGGATAGAAGTGGGAGGGACCCACAGAAGTGGACCACCATTAGGCCTGTGTTTCCTGCTCCATTACTGAACCATCATCCACACCGTGTGACTCTAGGCATGCTAAGACTAAGCAAGGCTCCCGCTCACCAGGTCCTGGTCGGGAGAGTCATACGGGGATTCCCACTTGATGACAGCTGAGGTTTTTCCTGTATGAACCGCATGGAGGTGACGGGGCGGAAGCCTGCTGTCTGGGATCATTTTCACAACAACGTAGTCCGAGGATGGCCCTTGGTAAGGAACCAGCACCCGCACCTAGGATCAAGTACATGCACGGGGGAGAAAACCAGAGTTTCACGCCATCTTCACCAAACTGTGTTTTTCCACAAAACTGTTGAAAATCATGTATGTGGGCCACATTACACAACTAAAGTTCAATTAGTACCAAACATATAAAACAGTTCCTCCATCTCAGATCACTGCAAACAGTTTATTGCACTTCCTTCCAAAAATGTCCTAGGTAGAGGGCGAGAATATGGTTCATTATCATAGCTGATATGACCTGACACATGCAAAGCTCTGGGATCAATCGCCAGTACTGCCAAAAGAAGCCCCCAAATGCCCAAGGCATGTATGAGCACAGATAGGTTCATGGATACAAATTCACTCTAATGAATGCAAGTGTATACACACGTGTAAGCTGTCTTTAATTTTACATAGTTGAGGAAACACTACATATATTATACTCTTTACTTCTTATACATAATAATAGTTTCAAGATTTTTGCACTTCGGTACATATAAAGAAGTACTTCTTTTGGATGCCTGCCCTGTGTTCCATCCTATGAATACACCATATTATTTTTAATCACTCCTTTCTTGAGGGACATTTAAGTTATTTCAAATCTTCTGCTATCATAAGAAATAACGGATCACACATCTTGCCACACTTGTAAAACTACACAGTGGAACGGGACAAACACGTTGGATTTATTTGTATGTATTACCAATCCTCCATGGTGGGCGACAGTTAACTAAGTGGTTGAGACGCTTATGACAAAGAAAGTTCTTCCCATTCCACACACTGAATCCAGAATCCAGGCACCCAGCTTCCCAAGTCCAGGATTGAGCTCAGGGCCCCAAGACTTAAGACAGCCCCTAAAAAACAGAAACTCATCCTGTCTTGCTGGTATAGAAACTTACCAGAAACAAATACTGCTCATCTTTACTAACAATGACTGTCTTGTTGTGGAGCGAAGTAGTCACACTCTTTGGGTTTCGATAGAGGTCAAGAAAGGACGTGGCATAGAAAATACCATACACCTGGTAAAAGAAAGAATGAAAAAGGATAGCAATTCGTGGGCCAGTGACCTCATTTTCTTGAAATCCCTAATTTAAGTAAATGCTGCTGCCAGATGCCATCAGATGGAAGCTCAGTTTCTTAAACACAGTGCAGTGTGTCCTTATCCACTTTATTCACCAGATCTGCCATCATACAATTTCTGGCTCTTCTTCAGAGTAAAAATGAAAGTTAATGTTTTAAATGTATTCAGGACATCAAAGTAGGCACTGCGGTGCAGCTGAAGATGGAGGACTGCCCATTCAGAAGGTGGGAAGACCGCCAGGCCTTAGCCATCAGGTGCCTGTAGAAAGTCATTCGGAAGTGACGGAGAGGGTAGCTGGTGTGCATTTGGGGTGGGGAAGGAAGAGGCAGCAGAATGGAGCTCTTTTTGCTCCCCAGCGGCTCAGAGTGGAGGTGTGGGGTTTGGGCCCGTGCTCGCTCTGGGGATGGTCATTCCGCCCTACTCACCACATTCCTGGGGCCAGTCCAAGCGCACTCCACTGCGCTCTGGTTGACAGCCTTGGCCTTGAGACTGGGAGCTGGTGGGCGAACTCCTCTGGTCATGACATGCTCAAAGGCCAGAGGACTATCCCCCAAGTCCGTCCTGGCCCAGACGGAGATCTCATAGGACGTATGAGCTGTCAGATTGCCCACTGTGAGAACAAGGACAAGGGACACAGGAAGAAGCTGAGAGTGTTATCAAGACTTTGTGGCACTGTAGACACCCTGATCTAAAAAAAAGCAGCCACTCAATCTGAGTTCTAAATGCTGTAGGTCTTCATCAACTTACAGGTTTATTTAACATTTATTTACTGACAATTGATACATGCAGCACAAACTGTCTGGGATAAACCTCATCCAAGCCTCATGGAATAGCCATTTCACCTTTCTTCCAAGCACCTTGGAAGAAAGCACACCCTGCCACCCGGCTATCCCCTGAAATCAGAGAGGGACTCAAAAATCTGTGGGCGAAGACATGCATCTCAGTGTGTTACATTAGAAGAACACTGTTATAACCAAGCTGTGCGGCAAAAGGGTGATAATTAAATCATATACTTTCCATCAACTTCTGTGTGGCCACAGCGCCAAAGAATATTTAATACCATGAGAAAATTCTTACAATATTATAATAAGTGAAAAATCAAGATATAAAACTATACATAGTATTCTGATTTTACTTTTTAAAAAAAAGGTTATAAGAAGATCAATGCACAGAAAAATATATGGGTGGTATCTGAAATCAAAACGTGAAATTACAGAAAACTTTAATATTCAGTATATTTTTTTGTCTTCTAAATTTTCTGAAATAAACATGTATTGATTTTCTAACTAAGGGATTAAAAGTAAAAGAAGTGTGAACAGAATGGAGGGATGTGTTAAAGGACAAACTGGGAGCCAGAATTGTGAGAGGGTCTCAAGGCCTGCACTGTGATTGTGTATGCCTGGTCAAGTATTGAAATGCTCTGTTTCCTTGTTTGCAAGATGGAGCAAAATAACAGCACTTCCAGCAGCTCGCTGCTGCTGCAGGGATCAAAAACGAAACTGCTTGGAAAGTGCATGGCATGGTGCCCCGCACGAAGCGAGCCCTTCACACTCCTCAGGCAACTGGTGGTAAGACGGCCAATTCTACTAGTGTGGTGGCGAAGCAATGGGAACACAGTTTTTGTAAATGGAAGACACGGTTCCAACTGTGGCTCTGGCCTTCAGAGGGACCCATCTCTTCTCCAAACCTGGGTCTTGCCTCTGGAGGACAAGCAGACCTCAAGGAATCACAGTATTATTGGGATTATGTAGAGTCACGATCCCAATGACCCTGAGCTAAAGGACACCCACAGTAGATGCTCAGTGTTCTCTCCCTTGCATGACCTCAAAAGGCAAGTGACTAGTAATCTTCAGTTCCAAAATAATTTTAAAATACTAAGAATAAAAACAACACCAGGAGATTTGTAGATTCTATTTCACAAGGAACAGATTCAAAATAGGATGGAAATACTTTGCAAACATGCTGCAAAAAGGGGGAAGGAGGAAGCGCCGCATTCTCGACTTTCAGAGGCAGCTCTGGGGAGTGAGGCGTTTGTCTGAGGAATAAAGTAGTCTACTTGCAGACAGAGATCTGAGTCTCTTCTCTTGCACAGATGAAAGAGAAATGAGACTTCTTCCTTCCTCCTTTACTTGGTCCATTTGGTCCATTCATTCCATCAAAAAACACCTAACCAAGACCAACCACATACTAGACTTTGGGGTGTTCGTGTGCATAGGTAAGTGAACTGGGCCAGAAAATGAACCATGACCACATCTAGGAGCTCCTTCCGGTGTTGCACAAAAATCACCTGGAAGAGTTCTCCTGGCCTCTTTCCAGTTCTTCCACCCCTGTGACCTCCAACTTCCACGAAGGTGGGAAATTTGCAAAGACAGCACGTAAAGGTTTTCTACAGAGCCAAGGAGGCCTCCTACAGTATCCTCAACGGAAAAGAACCTGCTTCCTCTAGAGAAGACCTTCCCTCTCCCAGACACCCCAGAATAAGCCCCAGTGTCAGGACAGTACTGACCCAGCCTCACTCCTTTCCCCTCACACCGACTACCCTCAAGGTGTTACCTTTGTGTGACACTGTGCTCCCTCGGAAGCTCAAGGTTCTCTTCTCCTGTTTGTGGGTATCAAATGCCCAGAACAGGTTTACCACATAGCCATTCACCTGCCAAGAACCAGGAAGCATGTGACATAATAGCTAACACAGTCAGAGGGCATGTTAAATACAACGGGCGGGATTAAGAGTACAACTGTTTTGTGTTTCTTTAGGTATCTGAGCTCTTATAATGTCCAAGTGGTTTCTTGTGATTTTTAGGCAAGGTCTACTTATGCTATTATTAAATAACATTTAGCTAAGGGCCAGGGATGTAGCTCAATGGTACAGCACTTGTCTAGCATGTGTGAGGCCCTGTGTTTCATCTCCAGCACCACAAACAGGAAAAATGTTTTAGTTACGCTCTAGGTACTTCTAAGGATAAACATGAGAGCATTTAAAAAATATATTCAAGGAAACTAAAAAGTTAATGCAGCAAAAGGACGAGAGCCAAGTAATAAAGGTAGAAACAGGAAAAACTGAAGAGATAATTAGGCCATGGTAATTAAGAGTCAAACTCAGCTCAGGCTATGCCTGGAGTTAAGGGCAAGAAGTCAGTAACAATGTAGGCTGGTAAAATCTCACTGACTAGCATGAGTAAATACATCTATGCATCAGAAAGTCTGCCTTCAGTAAGTCCCGAGCTCGTGGAAGGAAGTGATCTAAAGATCTTTAAATGTGGGACAAAAAAAAAGTTTGCAAGGACCACACAAAGGCCATCTCTTATATCAGCATTCAATGAAGGTAAGGTCACAATAATAAATTGTAGTTAAGTAGATGGTACAAGGATTCCAAAGACTTCTTGTCCACTACAGCCTCATAGGTAGACAGCAAGAGCAAACAGACAAGAAGGAACATTATGGAAGGTGGATCTCAACTGAGGCACCCCCAGGAACCACAGCTATGGTGGAGTTTGTATAGATGGACCAAGCCCAATAGCCAGTGATAGTGGGAAGGAAAGAGTCTGGTGATATATGGAGACACAAGGTGGATGTGTCTCCACGACACTGACTCTTGCAAGAAGGTTGCTCTTCTACTGTGAGAACCTCTGCATTAGCACTTAGCACCAGGAAATCCAATAAAGCTGAAAATTACAGGGCATACATATTCTTTTAACACCAACTCTTTATTTGCACTGTAGCTGTGAACCATTTAATTATATGGTTAAAGAAAAAAGGCACCAGGCTGAGGCAGAGTAATTACATGTAGAGACTCAAGTTGTTCTTCATGGGGGAAAGAACAAACTTAGTTCTGGTATTTTAGCTTCTCTAGATCAAGTCATTCCTTTTATTCCCTAATCTTATATACTGAGTCCTATCAGTTCCCATAAAAACCAAAGCCCCACCCAAATGCCAGTTTGAAATTACCACATTACCTTGATATCACCATCCACGGTCAGGGTGAAACTTAGAGAATTTTCATCATAGCTGTCAATGTGGATATCTGGTGGTGGAATCACTAAAAACAAAGAATTCAAACAGAGAGACCACGGGATGAAAAGTGAGGAAGGCAGGACTTCGTAGATTTCAACTCAACAGACAAAGCTATCTTTCAGCCAGGGAAGAAAAGGCATTTCTTTGGCTGTCTTTCATGTCTATCTCTTTTACCACTGTTTTCCTGTGGTTTCTTTGGTGAGCGCAGAACAATCCTGGCTCAGCCGGCTAGCCTGGCAATTAGGTCAGGCAGGAAAGTTTCATGATGTAAATGGTCCCAAACAACCCAGCTTCAGTGTGGTTCTCAAAAGTGCAGAGATCCTTGGAAACGTCATCTTTATTGACACTAACAAAGTCCCTGTGGTCTCAAGGCCTTCCGATAGGATGACAATAGGATGAGTCATAAATTATAAATGTATGTGTGGCATAATTGGGAAAGCTCAGGCAAACTTGAGTTCTAATTCCTGACATTTAACAGCTATGTAACCTGGGGCAATTTATTTATCTTCATCAAGCTAAGAGCTATGCATGTGTCTCTTCACTTCCACAGCTGGGAAGGTAAACTAAAATAATGTGTGTATGTGCCTAGAATACATTCAAAACAACAACAACTAATGTTTTCCTTCTACCCATTTTCACAAATGTCTAATTAATAAGAGCTGATAGCAAACTAATAAGCAACCAATGGTCTCCAAAAGATGGGAGCTCAAGCTGAGAGTTAGCAGGGAGAAGGAGAATGTGGCCAAGAGAAGAGACCCCACTCAGCTCCTGAAGCTCTGCCTGGTTTACTAGACTCTCAGCCTGTATGTTTCTTATACAGGAGACAAGAGAGACTCAAGATCTGGTGCCACAGGGGAGGGGTCAAAATGGAGAGAAACCCTTTAGATGGTCAAGCAGGTCCTAAAACTGGGCTTGAGGAACACCCCAAAATCAGGAAAGCCGTAAGAAGCTTTAGATGGCTAACTCAGAGCCACTCAGCACAATGCTGCAGTAAAGGCAACTTGAGTTAGAACCACCGTGATGTGGGGGAGGCCACTGTTCTCTCCAAAACCACTTTATTCACGTACAAATTGAGATAAAAGAGACGTATCTCAAAAATTCACAACAAAACAAGTAGTGTGCTATTTGGCACATAAGAAGTACTCAATATCCTGTGGCTTTTCTCTTATTGTTAATTCACTGCATTCACTAATGAACCTTGTATATCTAGCTACACTGCTTCTGCCTCTATCCTTTGTCTCCTTAAGAGATTATAATCCTAGGTCACTGATATCTCAAGGAAATCCTTTTGGACACAGCACACAGTTGCCTTCTGCACACATCCCATTGAAAACACAGGAAGAACTGAGATGTATCAAAACCAGGGAAGCTGAAGAAAAGGCCACCCACCCACTGAGATTTTCAAATGCATGTGTAACTTGTCCTTTTAGAACTCCAAGTGCATGTTGACCTTGAAAGTCACCTTTTTCGATACAAAAGGCCAGTACGTTTTGACCTACATATTGTAGACAGAAATGACAATACAATAAAAACTCTAGAGGAATACGAATTCAACACACTTCCTCCATTACCTACAAGTTTTCTGTCCAGCGACTGACTGGTGCCACGAAGTCTGGCAGCCTGCCACCCTGATCACCACTCTAGATTACAGGGGCAGCAGCGGGTGACTCTTGCTGACTCAGAGCTCAGGTAAAAGTAAAACCCCAACTGCATTCCATGCCACTGTGCTCATGTCATTTTAATATCTGCACATTTAGAAATGAAAGCCCCGTAGCCAAGACAGAGGTCAGGAAAACCACTTGGGCTTCACTTCCTAACACGCGCCAGAACCCACCACATACTTGCTTCAGTTCCCTCATCCACCAACTATTTTTTCAGTTGCCACCAGACACCAGTGCTAGAGTGGAGAAACAGACCAGATCTCAGCCCTCGTGAGGCACACGTGGAAGGGGACAAGCCAGGTGCCCTGGCGGGCGGAGAACTCCAGGGGCCTTCAGGTGTCTAAGCCCAGAGGGAAGCGTGTAGCACAAAGGCAAGAGCACAGGCTTGAGAGTCAAGTGTGTTGGGTTCCCGTTCTGCCTTGGTCATGGACATGCGCTGGAACGAGCGGCATACCCGTTCCGCCTCCTCCTCTGACTCAGAGGGCCCATAGGGTCGGCTGATGAATGAAAAGTAGCGTGCACTGCACAGTGACCAAAGATCAGCCCTAGTACTGGGAACCGCCACTGACACCCTACGTTGGTGTCCCTGGGAGGAAGGAGTCACCGGTGTCACCATGGAGCTTTCTCCAAACCACCACAGACAAAGCCCCCTTTATCTTTAGTAAGAAGTAGGACTCCCTCTGTTAAATGCTGTACATGCTCATAAAGGGTCCAGCACGGTGGCCCCGGGAAATCTCTTCAATTCTAGAAGGAAGAATGTACTCAACAGTCAACCAAAAAGACAGTCTCTGAAACACCACAAAAATACTTAGAAATGTTAGGGAGAAGGGAAGTAGTATGAAGTTTTCTCATCTATGCTCCTCCTCTCCAGTCACCCTGAAGGTCATTCTCCAAGAGATTTCTATCTTCTCTAACTCTGCAAATGCTGGAATCATTTACCTTTTCCTTTTATGGTGGTAATGGATTTAGAATCGCTCCAGTTTCCTATTCCACGACTAGTCACCGCAGCCACCTTTTCAAATCAGAGAGTGAATTAGTATGAAATAAAGGCAAAACACCACACAGCAAGAATTCTGAATGAGCTAAAAGGGTGAGATTTTGGCAATGAGGGTGGAAAATTATTTACAGAGTGACCCAGAATATTCAGAGGCCCCAGCAGCTGATAAAAGAGGGGTAGGAGACAAAGGAGAGGAACTTGAATTAGGATAGTCTTAAGATTACAAAATCTCTTTGATTGATAGATATCAAGGTTCTTCTAAAGGGCAGGGGTGTGTGTGTGTGTATTTATGTCTATAAGTTCTCTATCCATATACACACATTAAGAGTACTGGGAAAAATTATCAGTGAAAGGGAATCTTGGAAAAGTATATACTTAATGATGTCAACAAACAGGTCTGGCACAAAATCTATCTCTTTTCCTTTAAAGATAACATTATAATTCATAAGAACCTCAGAAAATCAGTTTATAAGTGCCACTTATCATAGTTCTGGATCATCCTGCAACTAAAGATAAGCAGAAAAGAGGTAGGTGCAAAACTACTGGTGCCAGAAAACTAATAGGGTATCGGGGTTACACGCAGGTAAAGCTCTATTACTATAAAGTTTAGGTTATCTGATGAAGTCTGATGTCCCCCCTCAGGACAAGGAACCAGGCATTTTCCAGACTACTAATGTGTCTCTTAAAAATAAGCACAGACTTCCTACAAGATGGGACTGTCCCTCTAGGCCGAGACTGCCCAGCTGGCTGGGAGAAATGCGGACACTCACTCTGACAGTGTATAGAGCATTGACCAGTAAATTCTTTATCTCTGTCGTGTTACTAGCAGCCCTCTGGGAGGTCCACAGCTTGGAACCACTCCTGCTGTATTCTACCTAAAGTAAGAAGAAAAGAAACACCTTATTACCTGCAAAGAGGCAGGTGGAAAGAGGGGGTGGCAGGATATGCAGTGTTCTTATAGGTGAGTCATTACCCACAGAACTATAGTCAATCAATTATCAAGTCAATTTTCTAGCCAAGCAGAACATCCAGAAATCGCTAGGTCCCTGCACTCACTGCAACAACTGGAAGGTACTTACAATATACTCACGAATGAGACCATGGGCGTGGATAGGAGGAGTCCAGTGTCCAACAATCACACCTTCCGCCTCCCTGGGCAGTGAGAGCTGCAGATTTCGAGGGGCATCTGGCACTAGAAAAGAATCACTTCAGAAGTCAACCTACTGTTGGATGAAAACAACGTGAACTCATTTACAGAAAAATCTAAAAACTATGCAAAAACCGTTTAAAAGTGCTCACTGAATTCAGCAAACTTGAAGATACAAGATCAACATACGGAAATTGGTAGTACTTATACACCAATAAAATACTAGCTGAAAAAGAAAACAAGAAATCAATACTATTTACATTAAGTACAAAAATACACCCCTAGGAATAAATTTAACCAAGAGGTAAAAGATTTCTGCAACAAAAGACTATAAAACTATACTTGATCTTAGCCAAAAGGCTGAGAAGCGATAAAAGACTATAAACCTAATGAAAGAAATTGAAGGAGACAAAAATACAAAGATATCCCATATTCATGGGTTAGAGGAATATTGTTAAAATGTGCATAATACCTAAAGCAAACTACAAGTTCAGTACAATCAGAAAACCAATCACATTTTTCATACACTTCCTAAAATTTTTGTGGAACCATAAAAAACTCCAATAGTCAAAGCAGTCCTGAGGAAAAAGAATGTATCCGGAAGCATCACACTACCTAGCCTTGAATTGTACTATGAAATTGTAGTAACCAAAGCAGTACAGTACTGGCATAAAAAGATACATAGACCAATAAAGACGAATAAAGAATCTATAAATAAATCTATGTATTTTCTAATTGACTTTTTGGACAAAGACATCAAGAGTATATACTGGAGAGAGGATATGTACTGTAGTTTCCTCTATAAATAGGGCTGGGAAAACTGAGAAGACTGAAGTGAAATCTTTACTATTCACTATATACTAAAGCAACTCAATAAAAACCAAGACTTAAATGTAAGACCTGAAACTATGACATTAAGAGAAGAATAAGGAAAATGCTTCAGAGTACTGGTCTGAACAAAGATTTTTTAAACATAACCTCAAAAGTTACAGACTACAAAATTAAAAATTAACACAGGAGGGCCGGGGATATGGTTCAGTGTCTGCTTGGTAAAAACAAGGCCCTGAGTTCCTTGGTACCACACACAAAAAACAAAAACAACAACAACAAAAACATATGAGCCTACTGCAAACTAAAATATTTTCACATAGCAAAAATAATAGCAAAGATACAATCCATAGAATGGAAGAAAAGATTTGCAAACCACTCTATGAAGACTTAATATCTAGAATATATAAGGCATTCAAATAATTCAACTGTAACAAAAATCCAATTAAAAATGGGCAAATGACTGAAATGGACATTTCTCAAAAGACATTCAAACAGCCAAAAAGAATGAGCAACATATGAACATCATTAATCACCAGGGAATGTAAATTAAAACTACAATGAGACATCATTTCATCTCACTTAGAATAGTAATCATCAAAAAGACAAGAACTATCAAATGCTGGCAAAGATTCATAGAAAGGGGGATTCTATACCATTGGAGGAAATATAAATTAGCAGTTATGGGAAACAGTTTGGAAATTTCTCAAAAATCTATCAATAGAATTATCTTATGACCTAACAAGTCCACCACTGTAGATATAGAAAAAAATAATGGGAACATGCAAATAGTCACTCATGTCAACTACATTGAAAGTGAAAGAAGGAAGGAACTCTATTAGACACATAAATTTGGTGAATTTCTTTAAAATCTGGCCACAAAACTGCTGACATGCCTCATATTTTAATGATGATGACCTAGTAAATATTGGCAATATGAGAGAGGGAAGGAAAAGGCAAGAACTATACAAGAAACACAAATGATCCTAATAATTGACAGACTCTGAAACAAACTTAAGGAATAAGAACAGTCTGTGTCATAACAAGAAGAATAAATGATCAACAACTCAGCAAGACCATTAAACTCAGCCTCAAAACGTCTACTTTTGAATTTAAGACATTCGAAAGCACACTTCCACATTCCCAAGCAACCTTGGGAAACTAAGATCTTATATATATCATAAACATGAATTGTAATACTTACACCCTTCTGGAGTCCTCAGTGTGACAAAGTCATTGGTGGTGTGTGCCTTGCTCAGACACTGAACCTGTACTTTAACCTGATATGTGGTATCTGGTTTCAAGACTTTTAATACAGTGTTTGTTTTATTGCTGTGGGTCTCCAGAGTCTTCCATATGCTCTCTCCAACCACTCTGACCAAAACAAGAAAGATATTGTCATAGCAAAGCAGCATGGGGTGGCTGAGATGTATGGCTTCGCTAATAAAGAAGCTCACTAAAAACATCACAGTGTATGGGACCTTCAGTGAAAACGAAGACTGTGGAAAAGATGGGACCCACCTGTAGTAGACATTATATACACAAGAAGTGGAGGGCATTTTTTTTGGCCGCATCCAGGTCAAAGTTACATTCCCAGAGAAGTCAGCTGTCCACTGAAGATTCTGTACTTTATATACAGTTAACTCATCTAAAGAAATCAATGGAGAAAAGACAAAGAAACTTATGCATTACAAAGTCTTGGGTTTGAAAACACCTATGCTTTGAGGCAGAGCTACCACGATCTAAAATGTCATGAATCACAATTACTACCTGAAAAGACATCCCAGACATTATAGCTAAAACCTTCCACAGCCTTTCCTAGGGAAATTTAGGAAAGGCCAGTGATACATACGTTGCATTTCACCTCCTTCTACCTAAGGCACATGAGCTTGATTCTCAACAGAGAATGCTGCAGCGTCATAGCAGCATCTTATTACTAAATGCATTCTAAGGAAGAGGACTGAATGAATAAGAAGCCTGGCTCTGTGAACAACAGTACATCAGTAAGAGGTCCCAGAAGGAAAACCTAATGCCAGACCTTCATCAACAGGGAGGAAGTGGTAGGAAGTGACAGCAGAATTCGGCCATGTCTCAGGTCACTCGGGGCTTTCAGCAGGACCAGAAGTTCTAAATGCTCCTAGCTGACGTGTGCACAGCAAATGAGCCTCCCGGCCCGGCCCGGCCTGTGGGGCCAGTACTCACCGCTGCAGGCCTTCTCGTCACTCTCGTCCGAGCAGTCCAGGAAGCCATCGCAGCGCTCTGAGAGAACAATGCAAGCCTCGCCATCCTCACACTTGAACTCCCTGCTCATACAGGTCAAGGAGCTGCGTGTGGCTGCAACACAAAGAACCTCCTTAAACCCCGAGGGGGAAGTGCCATGTTCCACAACAGTCCAGGCTTACATGATGTAATACTTGTAAAGAACAGTCTGAAACCTTTCTGAACCGGGTGGCTTCTGCTTTCAAGAACGCCTCTAGAACAAGCTGAATCTACTCTGGCACTGTGGCACCGTCGTATTTAACAGTAACGATTGGGATCTCTTTCCAGGAAGTATGTAAGCTCTAAAGTCAAACAAGCTAGGGTTTAAGCTTTCATTCTGTGTGAGCTCCGGGAAGCTGCTGAACATCATCCAAGTTCAAGTCCCCTTATTGAATCGGAGTTGACGATGCCTTGGCCATTCCATCCAGGGAGTCTGATGAGACCGGGCACCTGCAGCAGGGCTGGGCTCCCTGCAGGTGTCAGTAAACTGTACCTATGACTCCGTAAGACTACTTTACTCTGTTCCTATTAGTTTACAGTCTAGAATGATCCTCTAATTTCCTGTGTGAGGTATACAAATAATGAGATGAATCGCAATAATATTAAGAGGCATACCCACTTTGTACAGTGTTTTTGAATTGTGCAAGTTTCCAAAGTATTTTTACAGAAAATGAAAGAAAGAAGTAGAATGAGCCCTTGACTTATAAACTCAGTTTGTCTGAGGACTAGCTATAAATCAAGATGGTCAGGTGAAGGCTCAGCCTCCTCTACACAGCCTTCGGTGTCTCTTTCCTGTATACAGGCAGATCTCAGTGTCGTTAGAGAGACATTGGTCCAGGACTTCTCAATTAACCCTCTACAGGAAAGGATGTTGTAATGTTCCTTCCAGAACACTTTAAGGATTAAATCTGTGTCTGAGATCATCAGCAAACATAAGAGGCCAACCTTCGGGTCATAACTCAAGACTTTGCTTGTTAAGTTAAAACTAAAATTCTGCTTATAACCAAAGTGATTCATATGTCAGTCCAGTCATAACTTGAAGGTCACTGTAAACAAAATGCTTCTTTTTAGCAGAAGAGGCTGTAAAAAGGAGGAAATGATGACAATATAATTGTAAATGATGCTAATTGAGAAAACAGAGGGAATGACTCTAAGACCCAGATTTGCTATACCAGGGTGTGGTCTGAGCCAGGCCTAGGTACTTCACACTGTCACTCTCCTGAATCCTGGACAAGGAAGGGTGACATCAGAAGCCCAATTTTATTAGTAACTGGGGTCTAAACTTAACTCTGTACTTCTAGCTCAGAGATTTTTCACATTCGAATTCCTGGAACCTAGTAGCTTACTTTATATTTCAAAGGAGATTCTGCAGATGTGATTAAATTAAGGGCCTGTGGTATCCAACTAGGCCCAATCCAACCTCATATTCTGAGACACAGGCAGAGAAACTGGATAATGTTCATTCCATTACAGAAATCTATCATATGCTGAGCTGCCATTGCTTGTCTTGAAGTAACTGAGGGAGTATACTACAGATAAAAGAATATTACAGTATCAAAAACTGGTTCAAGAATTACTGCTATAATGGTTTCAAGAGTGCAAAATGGAATTCATCCATCTTTGCAGTGAATACTGACAAAGACCCTACCATGAATCTATGCCAGCTGCTAAGAATATGATAATGTGTCAAACAGACAGAGATCCACTCTCAGAAGTTTATCATCCATTAAAAGAAACCACAAACAAGTCCACCAACAAATATGTCACTTCAGACAGTGTGAGAGCAAGAGAGGAACATAGAGTATGAGCCAAAGAGCGAATGGGTTGCACCACTTCATACAGGATAGTCGAGGAAAGAAGCTGCTCAAAAGGGGATTGTTTTTTAAAAATTACAATATTGTCATCACAGAAGCTTTTCACTTGGTAAGAATGTTAGAAAATATCAGCAAACGGCATCTGGAGAAGGTTTGAGACTGCTCCATAAAATGTGTCCCACAACTTTAAAAGCAAAAAGACACGGGTTTCAGGATCTGGAAATCTGGTTGTCACTACTGTCTGAAAATTCTGAAGCAGATTATTAAAGAAATGACTAACGAGTACTTAGCAAGGAGCGTAGTAGTGTCAGTTTCTCTCAGAAGCAGCATGTCACGCTAACCCCATTTTGTTTTTGACAAGGAGATCAGGTTAATGGATTGAAGAAAATTATGGATATGGCACATCTTGATTTTAAGTCCCTTAACTAAGCAGCGTTGTTGTGAACCAGACAGATTTAAAGCGGGCTGATGATACTACTTAAACATTCAACTAATGAGTTACTGTCACTCAGGAGGCAGATACTATTTCTTTTTCTCTTCATTAATTATTTTTCATGTCCACCTTAGTGTGTGGTTGCTGGGCTCAAATGTTCCTCGTCATTTTTGGTGAGTGTGGGGTTAATCTGTCATGTTGTTTTAATGTCCCAGGGGCCACCTTTTTCATTCTTTTAATGTAAGTGCAGAATTTTATACTAATCTCCATTTGATTTTATCATGTTATATGCGGTGTACTCTTCCATCCTAAGAATTTGCAACACAGATAACATGATGAAAAGAGACAAGTCTTTACTTGTACATTTACTAGGTAAATGTTTCAGCCTATGATAGACCAGTGGCTGGTCCTCTTGGAACCTTAGTTTTCCTGTCTCTTAGTATTGCCTATCTCAAACCAATACCAAGTCACAAGGTTGACAATTAAGTGGAATAAAATATGTTTCACATGAGAGCAATGAATGATGCATTAAAGTACATTATCAAGTGTCAATTTCTCTGAAGTCCTAATTACTTCACCAAAAAATTAGTTATCTTGTTAACTTATAATTGCTGGCACATATGATGAGAATGCCTTCCAAATTTTTATCCAAGTCACTGATGAAATTTTGAACAGGACAGAGCTACTTGAAAAGTATCATAAAACATGACAACACCAAACATAAGGAGCAAAGTACAGCAGCCTGAAGAAGACCACTTATGGGCCAGAGATTTAGCTCAGTGGTTCCAGCACCTTCCTACCAAGTACAAGGTCCCTAGTTTGATCTCTGGTAATCACTTACAACAATACCGGGCATGGTGACTCACACCCACCAGCAATCAGTACTACATACCACAGTGCCTGGCGTGGTGGCTCACGCCTGTCATCCCAGCACTCAGGAGGCAGAGGCAGGAGGATTGCTGAGTTTGAGGCTTGCCTGGGCTACATAGTGAGCTCAGGGCCAGCCTGAACTACAAAGCAAGACCCTGTCTCAAAAAAAAAAAAAAAAAAAGACCCCCTAACCACCAACTTACCAAACTCCTTGAATTGTGGAAAAAGAAAGGACCCTTCAGACATAAAAATAAATGCAGAAGTGACTTTCATGGAGAAGAAAAGCAGCATAAACAATGGGTGACTCCTACAGAAAAACCATGTTGAGAAAAAAAACATACACTTGGTAATAAATAAGTTTCCTATCTCAGGTTAAAAACCTAGCTAAGGCAATATTTCTGTCTCAAGTCAGCAACACATCAAGACCTCCAGGACATAATGAAATTTGTCTCTGCAGGTTGATAACTGCAGAGACAGTTACAGTGAGCTATGAGAGTTGTGAAAATGCAAAGCCTCATGGGAAGTCATGCGGTGAAGATCCTCACAATAGATGACATCACATGAGCAGGATGAAAACCCCTCCCACAATGACAGACCTATCCTCTGTGTACTGAATGCCTCACACTAGTTTAGGCTCCACTGCCAAGTCAAGAGCCCATCGTGGTCACAGTGCCACCCAGGGAAGTCTGGCATCCTCCCCCTTGTCTGGCAGCCATCCAGAGTGGGAGACCTCCCTCTTCCTTCCTCCTGACTGCCACGGTCCCATATACACCAGGATATATTCTTCCTGTTCCACTTCCACAGTCCATCACATTAATCTCCTCACCAGCCAAGGATTCCAATCTCCTCTCTTACTTCTTCTAACCCATGCTTTTCATAACAAAGTCCAAGTAACCTGAATGTAAGGACACCCCCACTCCTGCTCAAATCTTCAATGGTTCTCCATGACCAGAAGGATACCTTCCTAGCATGGATGCCCTACCCAAGTTCCCTGCCTGTCTCTGTGCACTCAACCTTTGCCCTACCTATGGCCTTCCTCAGACCTGCTTTCTTATGCTCCTGAGCCACTTGTCGGTTCTCACTGATACTGTCAGAGCTGAGGAAGGTGGTGTGCACCTGCAGTCTCCACTGCTTGGGGGAGGCTTGACGATCACTTGAGCCCAAGTGTTGTGGCATACCCTGGGTAACACAGAGGAAAACTGTTTCTTAAGCCAACAAAAACACACTCAAGGGACTAGGGATTTAGCTCAAGTGGTACTGTGCCAACCTTAGATGCAAAAGGGCCTGAGTTCAATCCCCGGTACCGCAAAAAAAACCAAAACAAAAACAAAGAAAGCCACTCAGGAATCATCAGTTAAATACATCTCCTGACCAGCTCCTAACTCTCCAGAAAGATGGCCAGATCTAACTCTGAACTCTGTCAGTTCCCAGAAGACGCTTCTGTTACTGCCCACCTTGCACTGCGATGAAGCAAGGGGCTCACATACCTCCCACTAGCATTTTGTCCTCAATGGGCTGCTCCGTGCCTGCCACGTCCTGTGTGATGGACAACTACTGTCCAATCAGACTGAAGGATGTAAAAGGACACAGACCAGGTATCTAGGATACCACAGAATCTGCCACACTTGTCTGAGGCTAAGAATCACACATGGATGGCTTCCTGAGAGGCCCCCTGGAAATTGCTCTTAATTATTCAATGGTCAAAAAGGACCGAACTTGTATTTTTTCATAAGCATTTCTCATATAATCCCCCTGATCTCCCTATACATAAATTTCATAAAAACGGAGTTAGAAGAATTCAGAGATAACTGATGTTCTTGGTTTTTAATCCTCAGTCTGTCCTGAAATGTAAGACTTGATGGTTTCATTTGGGGCTTCAATTTTCACTTAGGAATTGTTAAAGAAAACAAACAGTACCAGAACAGGACTCTAAGAAGAGGAATGGAGAAACCTGCTGCTTGGGTTTAGGGCGAGAGAAGGCTCTCTGGAGAGAGGAGGGTCAGACTTTGCGCTCCAAGTTCACCAGACACAGATAAGCAAGAAGCCGTACTCTTCCTGGTAGTAAAAGGCATTGTCAGTAGGTGACTAGATGAAGAGGAGACCCCCCCCCCTAAAAGGAGGGAGCCCCAACCTACAGCTGTGTCCGCCATCAGAGAGGCATCATGATGATGGCTGGATGGACAGCTCCGCCACACTCTCCCTAGACCTTCCTAGTTCTACCCATCAGAACAGACGTGGTCCAAGTGTGTGGCCAGGGAGCAACAGGGTCTGTCCTGGTGGCAGGAGGAGGGAATGCGTGACCTCATCTCTGCCTTCTGACTTCCAGCCTGCTTCCTTCTACCCTCCGCCTCCTGAGAGTCATCCTTGCCGGGAGGAGCTCACACGTGGACCTCAGTCAGCTCACACTGCTGGTCTCCCTCTATCACCTACTGCAAGGTCCTCTCTGGGCATAGTGGAGAAGCCAGGGTCAAGGCCTACTAGGTTTGACAACTGCCAATTCAGCACCCGTAGACAGTGGGCATATCATCTCACATAGGGCTTAGGCTCCCAACCGGAATTACCTTAGGGGCTAAGGCTGAATTTCTTAACAGGTAGCTGGGGGTGGTCCTGCCCAATTAGGACAGTTTCTAACCTACAGAGATGCTCATTCAATACTTTCAGAAAGATGAAAGTATCCATAGGTCTCTCAATCAGTTGAAACATCTAGCAAGGTCCTTCTTTATCTTTCTCACTCATTCAGAAATGGGTCTGTTTTAATGGATCTGTTTTCGGTATCTAAAATAAACCAGTCAACTTCTTAAAATGTGGCTGTCATGTAGTAAGATGTGGGCTTGTGCAGGAAAGCCCCTGTGAAGCATACTCTAAAAGCACAGTTACACAGAAGTGCTGGCATGTGTACACATACACGCAGGCGCGCGCGTGCACACACACACATGCCCCACACAGTTCGGCTCTCTCAAGCCTGCTGGGCCAGGCGCTCTCTAACTACTCACGGCAGTTGGCCTCATCCTGGCCCCCTTGGCAATCCTGGTGGCCATCGCAGCGCTTCCAGTTGGGGATGCACTTCTGTGGTTGGTGGCACTCGAACTCAAATCGGTCGCATCGCCCAGCGTGGGTGGGAGTAGAGGGTGCAGTGACATTTGCTACGAAAGAGATTTTTAACACTTTACGTTAGTATTGAGGACCTTGGCAGTAGCAGAAACAACTAGATGTGTTAGCAAAGTACAGAGCTTCACGGATCCCGTGGGCAGCTGAAGACACAGGCTAGCTCTGGCCTGGGACAGCAGACTGGACACTCACACTTGATTTGCTCCCTCATAGGACCCACAGCCGATCTAGTTCAAAGAGTGATTCTCAGGTCCTAAACATCCAGAGCATGGATAACAGGAAAACAGACAAAAGTAATGAAATTTAGAAACCCAGAAAGCAGACAGACAATGACAGGTGACCAAAGAGATCAGAGAGGCCTGTATCCTCCTCCAAGCTATAAGAGGAGAAAGACAAGAACAACTACATCACCATTGTGAATTTCTCAAAAAGTCAGAAAGTGTCTCTTCTTAATGGAAGGAGAAAAGCAAAATAAAGGAATCAAGTGAAAGATGTTTTAGCAGCAGCACTGCTTCCGCACATAGCCCAGCAGTAGAATGCTTACCCAGCATGCACAAAGCCTGGATTCCATCCCAGCACTACAAAAACAACGGAAGAGAAGTGGCCACATTCCTTACATCCCTTCTACCTAACAGCGGCATGGGACAATCACATGAATCATCCCAATAGAAGACTGCCAGGTTGTCATTTGAACAAATAAAAATAGCTGCTCAGAGGCACAGCGAGAGCAAGAACATCCTACTGTAAACACAGAGCAGAAAGTGAAGATCTTATTTCTTGTCCCAAGAGTCCCATAAAGGAGATCTCTATTGTCTAGATTGGAGATTGTGGGAATTCTCCTGAGGGAAATTGGTCAGCCTCAGAGATAACTCTGAAATCACTATGGTCCTAGAAAGCTAAGCCAAGGCAAATGATGCCACTTATTCCTGGACAAGAAGGGTGCCTCTGGAAAGGCCCGAGAGTGGAGATGATGGCTATGATCGGAGATGGCTATGATCGTGCATCAGCGTGTGTCTCACTGGAAGACAGGTCGATGGGGAGAGACATAAGGAAGATAAAGCAGCGAGGAGACTTCACACCAAAGAAATAAGAGGTGACAGCTGGAGACATCATCACGTTCAAATCTGCACCAACAATCTACATAAAAATAAGGCACAAAAGCTGAATGAGATATGAAATTTGGGGTTGGCTCACTAGATTAGTCAGAATTTGCTAGAGCATGGTAATATCCTACTCAGAGTTTTAATAATCAAAAACAATTTTCAGAGAAGAATAACCAAAATATTCAATAGATAGATGGGCTTTGAAAAGAAAGGTCAGAGGGAACAGGTTTCTTTGTTTTACAGTTCACTTTAGTTTGAGAAGCAGGTATAGAGCCCCAACTATTTGCCTATCATTGTGGTAGATAACAGCAAAAAATTCAAAGTAGTACATAGTATGACCCCAAAACGGGAGCTCCACATAACTGCGATGGGGGAAAGAAAAGTCATATACACAGGAGAAAATTAGGAAGTCACAGTTAAGAATCCAAAGGCCATAGTAAGTCCACTGAAATTATAAAACCCCTACACACAAGTTAAAGGAGTCGGGAAAGCCCCTGGAGATGGAGTTTCAAGGGGAGAATCAAGCCATACTTGTCTGAAGCAAGAATCTCAAACTTGAGCAAACCTAAGAAACCCATGGGGTTCCCTGGACTCCACCCAGCTCAGGCCGTGTCCTTATAGGTAGTGAGCGGAGAAATACTTGTGACATGGCAAGGTGTCTTTGCTACAAAGCCGAACTTCAGTTGCCCTTGATGGATAGAGGGTTTCAGAGACAGGAGAAGTATGAGAGTGAGGTAGAAGGTGCAGGGGCTGCTGCCAGGGAAGACGCCTTACCGCAGACACAGAGGCGGGAAGGAAGCAAGTCTGTGCCTTGGATGAGGGGTGCTGCTGGGCTGGTTCAAGGAGTAAAGGAGGCGAGTCGTTAGCTTGAAAGCAAGAGTTAAGCACTAAGAATTGATCTTGTAGAAGAAAGAACAAGAGGAAATCATTGGTGATTTTTAAATGGGGAAGCAACGGAATGACCACAGTATACAGGAAGACAATCAGACTGTTAGATGTCTGCTAGGATTATGCGAAGCACAGAAAACAAATACCTGTTCTCTTCTTGTTAGTGACTTTAAAACAGACTTCTGCTAGGGAGGAACACACCACCCTTAACTTGCTCTGCCCGCAGATGAGAGGACACACTAGTTAGGTTCTTGAGGCCCCAGGCCTCTGGCACCTCAGTTCCGCCACAAACTGGTAGCTGCCTCTACATTCAGCCACTAGATGGCAGTGCTCACCCTTCTTTCAGAAGCACAGGCCAGAACCCACAAGCAGGAGAATTGCTACAATTTCCCGCTGAGAAGGAAGCAGAGGCCGCCCTACCACAGCAGGGGTGAGAAGCAGGTGGCCAGCCTTTTCTGGCAGGGAGTTTGGAGGGTGGTTTAGAAAATGAGATGCCGCAGTTTCAGGCTCCCACGAGCCTTCTATCCCGGGAGCAGCACCGGAAGCCTCCCTGCCCGAAAGGCTCTGTGCAGGTGAGAAGCATGGGGTGTGCCAGGCCACGCCGCCAGAAAGTCCGCGCCTCACAGCAGGAGCCGCAGAGGGAGTGAGGGCCAGGACGCACCTAGTGCGGGGCAGGCTTCCTCATCCGAGCCGTCCGCACAATCTCGGTAACCGTCACACACCCAGCTGTCCATCACGCAGGCCCCGCTGCTGCAGCGGAAGTAATTGGGCAGACACGTGGAGGGGCCGGGGGTAGGGGGTGGAAGAAGGTGTGGATCTGAGGAAAACAAGTGAGGATTCAGGGTATTACTAGAAGTCTGATCTCAGAACAAAATGTGTCCCAGGGCTGCAGATGCGCAAGGCCCTGAGTTCGATCCCCGGTAACCACATACAATGCTGGGCGTGGAGACTCACGCCCACCAGCCATCAATGCCACATACCACAGTGCCGGGCATGGTGGCTCACACCTGTCATCCCAGCACTCGGGAGGCAGAGGCAGGAGGATTGCTGAGTTCCAGGCTTGCGTGGGCACCATAGTGAGCTCAGGGCCAGCCTGAACTACAAAGTGAGACCCTGTCTCAAAAAAAAAAAAAATCCCAAACCTAATGCAGATGGACCAGTTTTAGCTGTCCCAGACGAGAGGCCAGCGACAAGCACAGCTAGGAACAGCGGCCATCTGCAAATCACTTCGAAAGGGTGTGAGCACAGAGGGTACTCTCCCTGTTCGGGTGGCTGAGTTACTGTACGGGAGTACGGGCATGTGGACACAAGCTAACAGTCAGGGCTGTCCGCTTTTGTGGGGACTTTGAAAGAACGGGGGCCTGGGGGGCACAGGATGGCTGGAGAAGTCCTATTGCTCTAGGTAATGCACCACAGTGACCCAAGGCCTGGCTGGGGGCCGAGAGTGACAAGAGGGAGGCGGAACAGGTGCGCGTGCCTCATCCGCGCCCCCTGCTGTGTCACAGCCACGCAGGACCTAGGGACCTCGTCAAGGTGTAGATTCTCATTCAGTTGGTACGGTACAGGGCCACAGATTCTGCATTTCTTTGTGTGTCTTGTGTGTGTGTGTCTGTGTGTGATTAAGGATTGAACCCAAGGTTTAGGCACAGTTATATCCCAGTCCTTTTTAAAATTTTTAAATTTTGAAACAGAGTCTCAATAAGACATTGAAGTTGCCCAGCTTCGGCTCAAACTTGCAACCTTCCTATCTCAGCCTCCCAGAGTAGTGGGATCTCAGACCTACACCATGACCCCCAGTTGCGATTCTCCATTTCTAACAACTCAAGGAGACGCAGATGCTATTGGTCTGCGGACCACATTCTGAGCCGCAAGACTCTAGACTGCTGGATGTGCCTTGCAAACCAGCAAAGAATAACCTCGCAAACAGGAAGAAACCAACTGCCCTGACTTCAAAATGAGAGAGTGCATTAAAAAAGAAAAAAATCTCAGGGTCACAATTCCAAGAAACAAAACCCAAAAGATCTAGGGAACATGTCAACACTACAGAGAAAACGTTAGATTCCATGCGGACAGGTGACCTGTTCCGGTGTCCCCGGTGGCCAAGGACTAGCCCGCAGCCTCTCACCTCCACAGTCCTTCTCTTCGGACCAGTCCCCGCAGTCATTCTCCCCATCACACTTCCACCTGTTGGGGATGCAGTGACCGTTTTCACACCGGAACTGGAAGTACCGGGAACAGTTTGGCGCTTCTGTGGGGTTTTCTGCAGAGACCAATCACATCAGCAGTCATTTCCCTGTGCCAGTGTGAACGCTAAGCCCCTCTGCACACCTCCTCCTCAAGACTCGAGGCCCAGACGGCCTGTACTTTCCTCTCCGAGATCATATGCCCCTTCGAAGACTGGAGGAACAACAAAACATACCCAAACTCAACAGCACTCAGTGCCCAGCCTTCAGCTCTTGTTTCTGGGTCCTACGTTTTGGTATCGCTGGAATAATCACCCAAGTTTTCATTTTAACATTTCATCAAAGGAATCATCTAAGTACTGCTGATAACTCAATGGTGATGTTGTACTCTGTAACTTCAGGGAAGAAAAAGCGCACCCTGTAATATCTGCAGCCTATGCTCCCTCAGTATAATGTGATCCTCCCAACTGGGGAGAAGATAGGAAATGAAATAAACATTGCCCTGCCACCTAAACAATCTCAGGCTCCCCCTTCACTCATTCACTCGTTCACTTGGGGACTCATGAACTGCAGTAGGTACTTCAGAGGAAGGAGAAGACAAAGTCTCCGGGGTGATTTCTAGCTAACATCTTCTCCGAACTGCAGGTTTCACTGTCACTGGAAGACCAGGCACACAGAGGCAAATCTAAAATCTCCTCACCACAGTTGGCTTCGTCAGAGTAATCGCCGCAGTCATCCATCCCGTCGCATTTCCAGATCAAACTGATGCACACTCCATTCTGACACTGGAAGCCGGATTCATCACACACCTTGTGGAACTCGGGGTCTTGGGCTGCATAAGGAACAAACACCCATAAGTCCAGATGACTGCTGTGCTGGAAAAGTCAAAGCAACATGCTTCCTCAGAAATGAGATGGGAGAGCAAACAATCTTAACAGATAACACCTTTCTTTTTTTTTTTTTTTTTTTGAGACAGGGTCTCGCTTTGTAGTCCAGGCTGGCCCTGAGCTCACTATGGAGCCCAGGCAAGCCTCGAGCTCAGCAATCCTCCTGTCTCTGCCTCCCGAGTGCTGGGATGACAGGCGTGAGCCATCACGCCTGGCATTGTGGTATGTGATATTGATTGTTGGTGGGCGTGAGTCTCCACACCCAGCATTGTATGTGGTTACCGGGGATCAAACTCAGGACCTTGCGCTTCCGAGGCAGGCGCCGGAACCACTGAGCTAAATCTCCGGCCCAATAACACCTTTTGTTAATTAACCCATTGTGCAGAACTTTATGAGTACTGTTACAGACTGAGTTTATTCTTCCAAAATTTATAGGTTGAAGTCTTAAATCTCCAGGACTTCAAACATGAGTATTTGGGCCAGTATGTTTTAAGAGCTAATTAAAGTTAAAGTGAGGGCACGAGGGTGGGCCCTAATTCAATATGACTGGTATTCATATCAATTTAGGCACAGACACATAAAGAAGAACGACCATGCGAAGAAAGAGGGAAAAGACGGCCATCTGCCAGGTCACAGAAAAGGTCTCTGAGGAAACCAAGCCTGCCAGCTTCTTGACCTTGGACTTCAATCTCTGAGCTGAGAAAGAACACCTTTCTGGTGGGTGACCCATTCAATTCGGAGCACTTTGTGGCCCAAGCAGGGCACTCTTTGAGGAAGGGGCTATGCACCAGTGAAGAAAACAAAGCCTTGGGGGCCGGAGATTTAGCTCAGTGGTTCCACCTCCTGCCTCTCAAGCGCAAGGTCCTGAGTTCAATCCCGGTAACCACATACAATGCTGGGCATGGAGACTCATGCCCACCAGTAATCAATACCACATACCACAGTGCCAGGTGTGATGGCTCACGTCTGTCATCCCAGCACTCGGGAGGCAGAGACAGGAGGATTGCTGAGTTCCAGGATTGCCTGGACTACATAGTGAGCTCAGGGCCAGCCTGAACTACAAAGCAAGACCCTGTCTCAAAACAAACAAATAAAAAAACAAAGCCTTGCTCTGGTGGCACTCATGCATGTACTCATAGGAGAGGCAGGCAGTAAAATAAGCCCACAGTGTACGAAACAGGGAAAGTGCTGAAGGAAACCTCTGGACAAAGTGACACTGAAGCCAAGGTCATGGTCAGCATTAGCATGGGGCCTAACCCTCTTACACAGCTGAAAAGCCGCACTCCATAAGCAAGAAGGCAAACTCAGACACTGCTGAGACCATTAGCAGGCAGAGGTGCACCCCACAGCAGCACAGTCCCATGCCCACGGTGGACCCCCCCGCCAGCCCCACTCACAGCATCCGGCAAATGCAGGGTCCTCGTCCGATCCATCCCGGCACTGGATAATTCCATCACACACCATGGAGTGGAACAGGCACTGCTGGCGGTTCTTACACACGAAGTCCATGAAGCGCGTACAGAGGGGCTCTGCGACACGGCAAGGGGCAGAAGTGGCAATGAGCAGCCGGGGCCAGCTGGGCAGATGACCCTGATACCGATGTGCATTGTGGAAGCAACAGCCACAACCACTGCTGATCAAGCACTTGCTTTATGTCAAGGCCAGAGCTAAAGCACTTGTCATAAAGAGCATCATTAAACCCTCAAGCCAACACTCTAAGAGATTTAATCATGTCTGTTTTTAAAATGCAAAAGTAGCAGTAGCAGCATCAAGTCCTGTGCCGAGTAAACAACTGAGAAACCAAAATGAAATCCGGAGCTAACTGGCATCAAAGCCAGTAATTTAACTCACTATTAATATGACCCTGACTCTCATCCAGGGGTTACCGAACTTTTTCTGTACAGGACCGGTGTTATGAACTGCACTAGGTCTATCCTTCCTCCCCAGATACTCATGTTGAAGCCCAAATCCCCCATGAATGTATATGGAGAGAGGAGAACTTTTAAAAAAAAATTGTGAAGGTTAAATGAAGTCAGAAGAGTTGGGCCTTCATCCAACTGGATTGGTATCACAAGAAGAGATACCACAGAGAAAAGGCCATGCGAACATACAGCAGAAATGTGGCCTCTGGAGGTGAATTACAGCTTCTCTCTCGGGTCTCCAGCCCAAGAGCCTTCAGAATCGAACCTGTCCTCCACCTGCCGGGACTCTCCAGCCAGCCAGCTCCACCCTGCAGATTTTATATTAACCAGTCCCGTGATCATGTGAAACAAGAACATAATAAATTTGTCTGTGTCTGTCCGTCCCTCTCTCTCTCTCTCTCTCTCTCGCATCCTATAGGTTTTACTTCTGTGCACAGCCTTATTAACACAATCAGAGAGCGAAAGCATGAGGCTCTGCGAATACGTGGCCTGCTCCAGCCAGCTGCTCAGTTTCCCCATTACAGCATGAGAGCAGCACATGTGACACACAAGCAAATGGTAGCTACTGCGCTCAAATGCAACTTCATTAAAAAAAACAGATTATCGTCTGAATCTTGTCCACAGGCCAGTTCGCCACCCCCTGCACAACACATTAGTTCTCACTGTACAGTACTCATTAGAAATACCTGGACCAACGTTTAAAAACAGACAAAACCCCAGGCCCAAGCCACACTCCAGTGAACTCAGAACGCTTGGGGTGGGTGCTCAGGCCCTTGTGCCCTTTAAAGCTCTGCAGGTGGTCCCACTGGGTATTCAGGGACGAGCACCACTAACCCGAGATAATCCAAACAGAACGAGACCGAAAGCATCATCTGACATGTACATGATTCCTAAGTGACAATCAGCAACACTAATGAAAACCCCTACAGAGAAGCAAGTGCCTGACTGACAATAAATGGATGATTTGTAGTAACGCTTCAATGTCTTGTGTTCCATTTCTGGAACATGCATAAAAGCAGAACATAATAAGCTTTTTCTTCAATTTCTTGTTTCTTGACTTTTTCCATGTAACATACATGAATGTTAAATATGTTACATATTCAGAGTAAATGGGGTACATGTGGCGGCCAAATAATAATAATCACCCAAGTATGAAATAATCCACTGCCATCGGTTCTGGTCTTTGTGCAATGCTCCTCTGCCCAAGGTTCCAAACCTTATCCCCCTGCCCAGTCAGCTCCTAAAACCTGGCCCAGTACTCCACGGTCATGGGTTCAAGGCTAACCAGAGGTACTGAAGAAACAAATGGATTTGATCCAACTGGTGGTCTCCATTTGAACAAGCAGGCCTTGGCGCGGGGAGTGGACTCACCACAGTGCTGCTCATCCGAGCCGTCAGAGCAATCCCGGAGACCGTCGCAGTGTTTGGTGGAGGGGATACACGTGCCATTGGGGCAACGGAACCCATTGCACTTCTTCTCTGAAATGGAACCCAACAGTAACAAAGAATGATGAAAAAGAACCAGTCAGGCACTCACATCCCTTATTAACAGGGCATAAATCTGTATCAACCCTAAGACAATGTAGCAATAACTAGCCAAATTGTGCATACATTTGGATCCAATTACATTTACAAAATAGAAAAATGTCAATACAAGATAAAAATCTGTACTTAATTTTAAGTACAAGTGCTTCATTGTATTGCTACTTGTAATAGATCAAAAATCACCTACATGGCTGGGTATTTAGCTCAGCAGCACCGTGCCTGCCTGGCAAGTGCAAGGTCCTGAGTTCAGTCTTTGGTACCCAAAACAAAACAAAACAACGCACCTATATGTTTATCATCAGGGAGCTCTTTACAAAATGATTGTACATTGGAACAGTAATTAAATTAAAGAAGAGCACTAATTAGACCAAAGAAGAGCAATACAGAAAATTTTCTCTCAGATATACAATTATGTGAAAAAACAAGGTATAAAATCACATATTTAGTATAATATTATTTGTATGAAACAGGACAAGAATACAGAGTATTTAAATTTTATTTATATACTTATGTATCACCACAACAGGTACATCCTGATAAACATATTCTTCATTTCTTTGCCACTTAACAATCAGAATGTACTTACACGGACCAAGATGATATCGTTTAGTCACTCACACCATATGCTCTCCTGACCGCATTCAAGAGATGCGGCAAACTCAAGCTGTGTGAGGCTGCCGCCAGTGTAAGGCAACAGAGTAACAGTTAACATTTCTTCTAGTTGTGAAAAGAGGTGCACTGCACAATAATGATAAAAACGAAATTATCATGTAAGAAATAGGTAAGCCAGTGACACGGTTATGTATTATTGTCACGTGCTGAAGGTAACTGTACGTGTTATACTTTTATACCACTAGCAGTGCCATGTGTCTTTTACCATCACGACGAGCGAGTAAAGCGTTGTACTACGGGACCTGCTACAACGGCAGGAGACAGCAGAAAGCTTTCAGCTCTGCTCTAAATTCATGGGACGGGACCACGACTGCAAATGGGATCAGTCACAGAAATATCATTACCCAGGGAACGACTGTAGATTCACAAAAATTCTGAAAGGCTATTAAAGCCTTCCTACAGGGACAGGGTCAGAATGGAGCAGATAGGTACAGTAACTTCTACGGCAGTGTATTCAAACTTTTTCCAGTTTGAATCAGGTAAATGTATTAAATATAATAAAATCAAGTATATAAATTATATATAGTATATAAGTATATAGAGTATAATTTATATAAGCATATAAGTATAAAATTAAGTATATTTTTAGAACAAAAAGAAAAGTTTAAGAAATAAAAGAAAAATCAGGACATGAGTCCCCATTATAAAATCCTAGATTTTTAAATGTCTTTGAATCCTGTGCAACCTTATTCTTTAGGAACTCTTACACAAAACCCTTCTGCAAAAAGTTTGCCTAAAGATGTTTCACAACCAGTTCCAGGGAAAATTAAGCAATAACCAATGTACCTTGCTCAGAAGCTATAAATTGACCCTCTTTCCCAAGCAGAGAATTACTAGTCAACATCAGACTTAAATATCAGTTATCTCAGGGCACCTGTAACCTTGCACGACCAGCATTTGGCAGACAGTTCCGGGGGGATTAGGTAGAAGGCAAGAAAATGTGTTCTGATCTGAGAAAAAGTCACCCTCCCTAGGAAATTAATCAAAGGACAGCAAAGAAAGGGCACTGTCACTGACCTGCTGTTGGGAACCGGGGCCTGCCTGGAGCTGGGTCCCTCGGAGTGGGACCTGCTAGGCAGATCTCCCCACCTAGGCCCTACCTTCCCTCTCTGCTTCCTGGCCACCATGATGGGAGCAGCTTTCCTCTGCTATGCTCCTCTGTCTTACAGCCCCAGCACGAGCCCAAATAAATATTTCGTCCTTTAAGTTGGGGGCTTCGAGTATCCCGTCTCAGGCATGAAAAAAGTGAGTAAGAACATCCCAGGAAATATCTCCAAGGAAAAACAGGCTTTCGTGTCTGAGGGCCTGAACTGCTGTATTAGCACAACCAAAAAAACCTAAAAACACTCAAATGCCCAGGCAGCAATCAGCTACCTAAACCAGGAGGTAATAGTAAAAACGGAATATGGAGACTGTAAAACATACAAACTAGCTGGGCGTGCTGGCTCACGCCTGTAATACCAGCAATCGGGAGGCAGAGGGAGGAAGCCTGCTGAGTTCGAGGCTTGCCTGGGCTACACAGTGAACTGAGGGCCAGCCTGAACTACAAAGCAAGACCCTGTCTCAAAAAAAAAAAAAAAACAAAAAAACATGCAAACTAGAGAAAACAGAGACACACAGAGAAAACTTTTTAAAGTATTGTAGCACGAAAGGAATTAAGATGTGTTCCGTGCACATTCCAACTCCCCACAATGTATGTAATCATTACATACTGAGAACCTGTATTAATAATTTTTTTTAAGGAAAGCAATATAAAGACACATGGAAAATAAGTGCATCCTATTACACTTTGGAATGTTTAGCAAAAGGACAAGGACAGAAAACCTCAAGAATGTTTGGTGTCAGCACCTTGAACACCGTCATGGTGCAGTGACATTTCCAAGTCTTGTTTGTGTGAGAGGCAAAGTGCTAGGCAGAGAACAAAGACTACAAGGCCACTCCAGATGTCACAGGGAGCAGGTAGATTTGCTCAGGAGAGAAGAAACAGAGTGGCGTCCAGTACTCCATCTCCTGGCCTGGCTGCCGCCTCACTTGAACAGCAGACACAGGAAGCTCCAGTGTGCCAGGGCATCTGCACTTACCACAGTTGACAGGATCCTCATCAGAACCATCTTGGCAATCCGTGTCACCGTCACACGCCCACCGCTGGGGAATGCAATGCCCATTGTGGCACTGGAAGTTGGAGGCCTCGCAGGTGTGATAGATGGCTGCCAACAGAGAAGAGGGACAGTCACAGCCCCGCCTCTCCTCTGGTGGTCACAGAAGAGGTACGGATCAAGGTGGGAACTGCTGGAGCACCTGGGCCGGGCCTTAGGGAGAAGCTCCCTCTGCAGTGATGGAAAACCCACCACCCACGCCTGCATGCCATGGCAAAACCCACTCCTCTTCGCCAACGACCTAAAAGGTCAGGATTATTTCCTTTCCACAAATGAGAAACAGACTTTGGAAAAATGAAGAAACTTAAATGCAATAACATAGCTTGTCCTTTTTCTGTTAGACCTCACTACGTTACCCTCTAATGTCACTCTTCTTTTTCACCCAGATGCTGTGCAATAAGGAAGGGTTGCGTGTGCTCTGGGGTTAAAATTCTATACCTGGTCCAACCACACTCTGGAAGCCTCAATGTTATCTCCTTACTGATGTCTAAATGATCTCTGAAGGTCTGAAGGGCTGTGACATTAAGAAATTCTAAAAAAAAGACCCAATTTCAACTTTGGATCCCAAGAACATTAAGATTCATCCAAAGCTTCAAAGAAAAGAGGCCTCAGAACTTAGAACAACTGCTCTGGACAGTCAAGCGCAACATCCACCAAGCACTAATAAATAATGTCTACCACATTCACTTTAAAAAAGAGGAGGGAGGGCCGGAGGGGCCGGAGGGTTAGCTCAGTGGTTCCGGCGCCTGCCTCGCAAGCGCAAGGACCTGAGCTCGATCCCCGGTAACCACATACAATGCTGGGCGTGGAGACACGCCCACCAACCATCAACACCGCATACCACAATGCC
>PVIC010013166.1:0-38495 GCA_004025085.1 Thryonomys swinderianus
GCTTGCTAGGCAGGTGGCGGAACCACTGAGCTAAATCTCTGGCTCAAGTCATCTAATTTTTGAAATGAGCATCTATACCTGTAGTTACTTTGAACAGGAAATTCACATCTTATTCAGTAATGTATTTTCCTTTAAAAAGAAAATTGGAACTAACAGAAGTTAAAATATGCTAGATTGTAGTTTGGTACCTGTCAAAGGTGGATAAACAAGTCCTTCTTAATTTTTTTTTAACTCATGTGTGATCATGTTACTTTCAAAATGTTGTGTGAAGTGTGTCAAATGTATTTTTCTATAAAGTAGTTATCCAAAGGAAATATGAAATATGAATGAACAAAAATGGGGTGATATAAAATGATGAGTTAACATGCAACTCTCATTATGCATGAGAAGTGTACTCTGTGTGCCACTTGTACAGACACTGACATTTGTATATGTAAAGCTGTGTGATATGACCTTGATTTCTAGGAATGTTAATTACTGGACAGACTTATACTCCTGATATTTGGGTATCATCATGAGATAAATGTGTATATAGCTGTATTTCTATACAGATAAAGTTTTTAGACAAAATTGTTATGAAATTGAGAAAAAATTTACTTGTCCAAAGTTCAATAACAAGGGTAATTGATGTTTACTGAATTTATGTGTGGAATAGTAGAAGTCAGAATACACATCGCTTTTTCCTTTTTCCCTTGTTGCCTAAGCTTTATCTGTTATTGTTTCAGTGTATATTTTATGATAGGAAAAGACTTTCTTCTTTGAAGAGAAAAAGTTGAATTTTCTAGGTTCATGACATTTGTCTCTCTTTTGCCACATTCTAACAATTCATCATGAACAGTGAAGATCATTCTTGCATTTTTCTTCTTTATCCTTCCCTCAAATCAAAAGCCTATTTTTGCTTTTAAAAATGCAAGTTAGAGATGTATTCCACTAGCCAGTACAGTCAGAAGCATTTACTTCTTTGGATTATTTTTGAGTATGGTAAAAAAAAAAAATAGAAATAACATTGCCAAAACACAGATCTATCAGAAATCTTCACCTATCCCAGAAATTTATTTCAAAAAGAACTAGACTTTTCCACATAAGTCTTCCACATGACAGCTACCTTAAGGACTACAGTTGATTTGAAGGTAAGTCTTTTAATTTATATCCAAATTAAAGTCAACATTCATACTTACTTAGTGAAGAACTGATCATCTCACCAACCTTTATCATTAGCAGGAATGTACATTTTATTTGAAATCAGAGGTCGTTTGCAAATCCATTCTTAATTACGAAAAACCATCCTATAACACAGGTATGTATTACTCTTATCTTTATCATTTACATAGCAGTATGTACCAAATACCAATTAGATTAAGCCTGCACTTTAGACAATGCTGAATTTAAAAACATATAGTTAAAAAAATTTAGTATTAATTTGTAGAATATAATGTGTACATTCCCTTTGTGGAGTTGGTACATGTACATAACATATCTTAACTTTTTTATCCCCTTCTGTTCTCCTTTCTCCCTTTTCCTTGCATCACTTGATCTTCTTTCGCATTTGAGGAAGATCTATCTCCCTACTTCCTGTTATCTAACTTTCATTTTACTCGTTATTTGTATTTTAGATTTCTCAACTAAGAGTAACCTGGTGACATTTAAACTCGTGTGTCCAGTCTATTTCATGTAATAGTATGGTCTTAAGGTGCATCCATTTTCATACAAATGTTTCAGCTTTATGCTTTATGACAGAGTAGTACACCAGTGTTATGAACACACATTTTATTAATCCAGTTATCTGTTGATGGACATATAGATCACTTCCAACATTTAACTGTTATGAGTTGGGCTGCTGTGTGTATGGGTGTGTGGATCACTGTAGTGTAATATATTTCACTATTTTGGGAAGATACCTAGAAGAGGAAAAGCTGAGTTGAATGAAATTTCTAGTTTTAGTGTTTTGAGGACTCTCCACGGTGATTTCCATGTAGTTGTACTAGTTTATATTCCCATCTGCAATGTAGGAGGGGTCTTTTACCCCCATAGCCTTGTCAACATTTGCTGTTTTGGTAATGACTGTTTGGGGTAAGATGAAATCTCAATGTTGGCTTAATTTGGATTTCTGTAAGGGCCAATGATTTTGAACATTTTTTCATGTACTTATTGACCATTTGTACTTCTGAGATGTGCGTATTCACTTCCCTTGTTCACTGGGTCTTTTATTTTGCTGGGGGTCTGATTTTTTGAGTGCTTTGTATATTGTAGATATGATCATCTGTCTGAGTAATAGCTGGCAAAAGTTTTCCCCATTCTTTAGAGTGTCTCTTCACTCTGTTGGTTGTTTCCTTCACTGTGCAGAGCTTTTGAATTTGATATCCCAGTTGTTGATTCTTGGTACTATTTCTGTCCAATGAGGGTTCTGTACAGAAAGTCTTTCCTCTACCTATAACTTTAAGAGTTTTACCTTCTGTGTCTCCAGTAGATTTTTCTGTTTTAACATTTAATTCCTCAATCCTTTTTGATTTTTGTTTGGTCCATGATGAGAGATGGATCTAGACTCAATCTTCTGCATACAGATAGCCAGTTTTCCCAGCACCATTTGTTAAAGAGACAATCTTTCCTCCTGTGTGTGTTTTTTTGGGCCCTTTGTTAAAGACCAAATAGTTGATTGTATCTGGGGCTGTTTTTATGTTTCTGTTCTGTTCCATTGCTCTTCGTGTCCTCTTTTTGGCTGATACTGTCCAGCTTTCATCACTACAGCTGTGTAATGTAATTTCAAATCTGGGGGTTAGATGCCTCCCACTGTATTCTTTTTATCCAAGGTCGCTTTTGCTGTTCTGGATCTCTGCTTGTTCCATATGAATTTTAGGCTTGTTTTCTCCAGTTTTGTGAAGAATGCTGTTGGCATTCTGATTGGGATTTCATTAAATCTATTAAAAGCATATAGCTCAGATAACAGCTTTTAAAAAACTTTCTATGCATCTGGATGTTAGCAACCATAAGAGTTTTATAAGTAGTTCTTTAGTCATGATGAGGCATATTAATGTCTGGGTAGTAGTATAAAATATGGATTTTTCAATATAACTCGTAGAAACCTACTCCTGAAAAAGGGAGGCTGTTAACTATTCTAGGGTCTGGCGAATTTATTCTTCATTTAAAGGACCACAACTTCATGGCCTTTTTCCATTACCTAGCTGTGTTTTTCCATATTACTCAAGGATGTCTTTTTGGGTTGATCTAAAGAGTGGAATTTTGGTTAGTCCATTTCCCATACTACTTTTGTTTAAACCCAGGGAATGGTATTGGCTGAGTCCCAGATGGGTATTTTTGGCAGTGGACTTGATTGTGTCTGTTTTGAGCAGAGGAAGGTGAGAAAACTGTCTAGCCTGGGAAGACACTGGAGAGGATGGAATGGGGCTGATTCATCTGGAAAATGACAAGGGAGTGAGATTTGTGAGCCTTGTATTAGAACTGCAGGTTCAGTACAGGTTCATGAAGTGGTTAATTAACTGCAATCTTTATTTTCCCTTTGCTCGATCTTCTTGTTTTTAGTTCATTCTATCTCTGAATCATTGTGGCTCTTTTTAAGCTGTCATTGACTTCCTTGGATTGAAGAAGTATAAAGACATAACACAGTGAATTTAATGACAACTCGTAGGTGTTTTGGGTAATATGTTATGGATGAATGGGCATTTTTGATTGCTTGTGTCTGTGTCAATGTTATGAAAATTTTTTTCAGCCACTCATGTTCATTTGTCTAGGATTTGAAGTCATTTGGAAATGCCCACTCTGTCTGCATATGTTACCGAGGTGTGGGATAAGGCACAACTATAAATTTCAAATTGTGTGTAATAAAAGAGGTGCGAGTGGATTAGCCCTGCCTCCTTTCTCTTGGTCTCTGTAATGACAACATATTGAACACAGGAGATTTATTAAATACTGCAATTTAAAATTCTTCTGCTACGTTACCCAGTAGAGCTGCAGGAGGAACGACGAAAAAGGCAGGATTTTAGAATTTATGTAATGGTTGGAAACAAACAGAACTTAGCTTCTAAAATGAAGAAAAGTTCTCTTTCACCCCCAGTGACATTCCAGAAGAGATCTTCCTTTCATTCCATATATTAATGTTGAGGTGGGGTTTGGTTGTTTATGAAATTGAGTAATGGGCTTGGAGACAGGTTTTATGAGAAGTTGGCCCAGCCAGCTGAGCTATTTAACTGAGGATAATGTTCAGCAGGCCAAGTCTGCTTCAGGTCTCTCTTTCTGGCAGAAAGCAGCCTTTGTGGACAGTGCTGAGTGCCTGGATGCCATACGACTTTCACAGTGAACTCCTAATTACCCTTTCTTACTTCTTGTCCCCAGACTCTGGGCATAAATTCAGAAAAGGCAGGAGTTTCTTATACATCTTTGCATTTCTTTTAATAGTACTTTAGGAATGTATTCTTAAAGGACAAAATACAGGCATGAACTCCTATGCCCTTGGGTATTTAAAAAAAAAAAACCCTTTCTCTTTTATCATGATAGCTCTAGTGTATGTGGGTCACCGTGAAGGCTCTCTCTCGAGTCAGGTATTTGCTTCCTAACCTGGAGTTTATCAGTAAGGCCTTCAGGGTCCCAGCAGTGTGATGGCAAAGCAGCAGCATCCTGCCCGGCAGCCGAGAGACTCGGTTTAACCGACAGGAGATTATTGATGCGTTTCCTTCTGCCTGTTTGCACACTCATATGAGCTGCACTTTCAATTAGCTCAGACAGTCTGGGGATAAATTGTGAAATAAAATGGGAAAATCAGGCCCCAAGAGACTTTTACAGGCTTTGTGCTGTAGATAAAAACTAGGTATTTATTTGCTAATTTATTTCAGGGAGAAGAGAAATGTCACATGAAGAGGAGAGAAAAAAAATCTGATGAGAAAATCATGTATTTTACAGACTGACTGAAATGTAAGTGCACTGTGATTTGATTTGTCAGGACTTCTGCCTGTCCCCGACACACAGGAAATGCTTTGTATGCCGGGTGTGCCTGTGTCTTCCCATTTTAGATTATTGGCCTACAGCTGACTGTATTCTCAACAGCTTTCTGTTCTTTACCTTGCCACATCAGTAGATAGAATTTTGGTTATGTATTCTTTTTTTCCCCAAATACCCACTTTTTTTTTTTTTTTTACTCCCACATACAATCCAGAATACCCATTCATGAGAAGGGCTTACTTGCTTTACAAGAAAAAGCTAAGATTGGAGTCTTTTTTTGAGATCATAGGAAAAAAAACTCACTGTAATTTGATACTGAAATGTAATTCTGTTTTTTTTTGATACAGTAACATAGTTTTTCTTTGCTATTCTTAGAATATAAAATAAATTGTATCCTCATTAATAGGCTTACATGATACTGCTGATTCAGTTCCCTGAGATTTTGTGAGTTAGTGTTAAAAAATATTAGATTATTGGAACTCAGCATTTCCTGATAATTGAATACTGTGTCTATGGGCTATTAAAAGATTTGATTCCAAGTTAGGTAGAATGTAAGGGTGAGCATGTGGGGGCTAAGGATGATTATCTAGGGATTTGGTCTCTGTTTGTAATTTAAATAAATCATTTTGACAGAGACGGACTGTAACCAGGTCCAGGCTGCTGACAGTGTGAAATTGAGTTGTACGGTGGACAGAAGACAAGCAGTCAAGAGAAATCCCCACAGGCAAAATTTGTTATGTAATTGGGTCAACTCATGCATGGGAAATGCATGCTAATTGTAAACTGGTGGCAAAATTATCATGTAGGAGGTAATTAGGTCTTAGGTGAATCCCAAGAACTGACATAGGAGTTTTCATCTTCAGCAAACATAAAGAAAAGTTTGTGTTTCCTTTTTGAGGAAGAGAAGGGTAGAAATTAAAAAGTCCTTCACATGGAGATAGGTTACTGGTTAATTTTTCTCCTTATACAAAAAAAACCCTTTGATAACTAATGAAAATTTAGGTGGAAGTTTCTGAGTTTGAATGGTCCAAGGCAGTATAGTTTGAAAGGAGGACAAGATGAGATTTTCCTTACAACTTCTAACTGTGCTAATGAACATAGATGATTAATTATGACCCAGTGGCTAAGTGGTAAATCCTCAAAGGCTTGTGTTTGTACAGAGTGAATCTCCAAGTTACTCTCGGACACCGTACCTCACCTCTGAGTTGTCTCAGTCCTGTACTCCCATGCATTCCCAAACGCGAGTGGGCTGCAGCACTATCTTTAAAGGGACAGATTAGATATGCCAAGGAACACGATAGGCCAATAGCACATGTTTCTCTTCTAACACCTAACACATGTATGAAATACTGCTTTCTTTTTTGGAATACTTTGACATAGTCCATTTAATTAACTCCCTCCTGGGGAAAGGATTTCTATAAGGAATACTTACACTTTCATGAGAAGAATGTATGGAAAATTAGCTCTTGGTGCTTTCTTTCCAACTCGTGGTTTCCCTTCCACCTGGATTTGCTTTATTTTTCCATGTAGGACAGAACTTCAAAGGCCGATCTGTTCCTTTTATCCTCATTTTTTTTAGCCATAGTCACTTAAAGAAACAAATCCATCCCAGACTAGTAATTATGTGTGCATGGCAGGAACAAGAGCTATGGTTTAACATGGCATTGTCGAGAGGGGAGCTTTGGAAAGTGCCACTATAATCCCACTTCTCTTTGGAGACTGAGTAGGACAGAAAATGTTTTCTGAAGATCCTTCTTTGTAAGATCTTTCCCGCCTAGTCCCATCTTTTTAAGGCGCTGTGTGTAGGCCCTTCTCCTGCCGGTTCCTCCTGCAGCCCTAATTGGCCTGATCACCTTCCAAGGCTCTTTTTGGTCCTTCTATTGTGTGGCAAATGCCGGCACCAGATCAGTCTTTCTAAAATATCCCTTTTATCAAGACCCTAATTATGACCCACTAAAAAGCCTTCTGTGGACAGACCTCTACTTGGAACAGGATAAAGCCTAATCTCCTAACCCCCTTAATCCTGACTCTGTGGACTCTCTGCAATTGCTCCTATTATTTCCTGCCTTACCTTTCAGTGCTCCTCAGCACTCACTGTCCAGTTCTTTGAGGCCTTGCTACCTGCCCTCTTCTGAGCTTTTGTATGAGTCATTCCTCCTCTTTAGGATGGTTTCACATTATCTGCAAATGACATCTTGACCCGAAACACACATGCTGATACCAGCTACAGCAGCAGCCTTACTTATTCTGACTTAACTATCATGTTTTGTGCTTTTGTTTTTACCACTTACTTCACACCTGTTAGTCTATATTTTGGCTTAATTAACATTTCATATGAGTAAATGTCTGATCTTCTAACTTCATGGAGGCCAGTATCATCCATGCCATTTTTGATTTACTTTTTTGCATCTTCAAGAATGGCACAACAGCACAGTACTTCTTTTTCGTCCCTTATTTAGGATGTGTTCTCATCCCTTCCTCGGGTTTCTGGAATAGTTTCTTTACCGTTCTCAATGGCCGCCGTATTGCTTTTCCTTCCCCTTCCCCTTCCCCTTCCCCTTCCCGTCAGGTAGTTGTCTTCCTGGTGTCTTGCAAATTCTTCCTATAATGCATATTTGATTATGCTCTACTTGCTCTTCAAATCTGTCAGTGGCTCCTTGCTACTATTAGGGTAAAATATAAAACCCTTTGCAACGACTGTGAGGATGTTTGCCACTTAACCATTGTGGAGACCTTAGATGGCCTTCTGTCACTGCCCCATGGATGTTTCCTTTCGACCCGCCCTGTCCGCATCCACACCGGCTCAAAAGTTCCCTCCTCTTCTCGTGTGGTCCACCCTGCTGCCCTGTTGGGTTGCTTCAGTCCCTGGAGCAGGAGCTTTTGTCTTTCCCCAAGATGGGACTTTGAGGATACAGCCCAGTGTGGTGCCACACTGACAGCAAAAGAATTGACAGTTTTTCTCTATTTCCAGGAGGGTTGTCTTTCCATCTGGTTCTCAGTCTAGTAAGATGGAACCTTTCTGAGGACAGGTACCACAGCAGAGCAGTTGGTGTCCTTCCAGCTCAGGGTGGCTGGTGCCTGGGCAGCGCGGGGTGCCCAGCGGGTGCCAGGTGAGCGTGTGTCAGATCACATTGGAGGCAGTCAGTTGCAGACTTCTAACTAATTCTGTATATTCTCTTTGTGAAGTCACCTCTTGCAGGAGAGTCCTTAGAGTTTAAAGTTGCTTTATTTGCCCTCTTTCATGTCAGCGCTGCTTGGTGACACCTGCAGATCTGTTGGCTGCTTGCATGTTCCATGACTGGTGCTGCTCTTTCAGAGCATCACAGCAGAGCTTCCTCAGCAGTTCAGGGCCTGTTGCACCCTCGTGCATCCCTGGAATTTCTTAGATTGGAAGTACAGCTCCTGTTTTAAAGTGTTGCTATCTGGGGAATTTTTTTTTTTATGTCTTGCTTTAAGTATCTAAAACAAATAAGTAAGACTCATGAATTTGCTTAGGCTTGGGCTGTCATCACCATGCAGCACAGGCTAGATGATGGCAAACTACAGGTGTTATTCTCACTGTTCTGGATGCTGAGCACCGAGGTTTAAGGTCCAGCAGGGCTGGTTTCTGATGAGGGCTCTATTCCTAGTGTGCAGAAAGTTACTCCATTGCCTGTCTAGCAGACAGAGGGAGATGAGGGTGTGGGCGAGGGGGAGACGAAAAGAGGGGAAGGGGTAGGGTGGAGGGAAAGAGAGAGATCCCATCCATCTGGACATCTATCAAATAGGATCCTTATTTAACCTTAGCCGTGTCCTTAAAGGTTTCATCTCCAAATATGACACTGATGGTGAAGGCTTTAAAAGTAAGAGTTTGGGGGAGAGGGATGAGGGAAGAAGGTACGGTTCAGTCCAGAGCAGGACTAAGAAATAATCTCCATGTATCACAGGGCAATTCTGAGGCAGTTAAAGGATATACATTTTGTGAAAGTGCTTTGAAATATCCAAAGCGTGATACAATTACAAGCTACCACCCTAAGTCACTACCTTGAACGGAATTAGATGATGCCGCCCTCTGCTTGCTGCCATTCCAGGAAAACTTCTGCATTTGGGTTTTAATTTTTTCCTATGTTCCAACCTGAGCAATCTTAACTAAAAAAGCAGAGTCACATGTAGGCCCTATTTTCAATCCTTAATTGGCCCTTTCAAAGCTCTCCTTATTTGCAGTTTTGAGCCACAGTCAAAGATAACTTACAAAGATAATGGACGCAGTAATTACGTTTTTGAAATTTCCAGGTCTTGGTTGAATTACATGGCTCAGAAAATAGACTTCACACATCCTGGGCTGGCACATTGGCCCAGGCAGATATGAATAAGAAGGAAGGCAGGGGTCGAGACACCACAGGGAAAGTGTAAGAAAGATTAACTATTGGAAAATGCCTTAATTTCCATTGTACCATATAGACTTAATACTTAAAAAGCACCTGAATTTTCTTCCAGATTTTAGCGTACATCTTTGGATATACCCACAATGAGACTATCAGGAATGTTAAAGAAAAACTGGAGACCTTATAGGAACTTTTGTAGTAATAATTATACCATGGAATTATGATTTCAATGGATTTGGGGAGGTAAGTTTAAAATTTGTTTTTTTAAAAATTAGTTAGAGTAATAGTCAATTGTTATTTCACTTACTAGAAGGTCTTGAATCAAGGGAGACATTGTATATAGATTTCAAAATCCACTGCTAACACAAGTGTGTATAATTAAAGAACATTCCATGACTCAGAAATTACAAACACGAGTGTCTTTTAAAGCATATGCAGCTATGATGTCTCATTTGCATTTCATTTTCCTGGAAAGATTATGTCATGAAAATTACATTTCTTAAATGTTTGTGCTCATGCTTTCTTTCTTCTAAGGCCTTCTTTTCTTCTGTGGCTGCCTGAACTGTCTTACGGGCTCTTTTCTTTTTCATAAATACCAAGCAGTGCTGCTTGTAAAGGGTACTTCTCAACTCCTCTCCTAAGGCCCCCTTGCCTCTGTGGTGACCCTCAAACTCCAGTAGATTGTGAGGAGAAGCAGTGAGAAGTTAGGGTTCCTGTTTTGGCTTGCCCACATATATTTTCACTTGATTTTTCCTTTTGTGGCTGTTTTAACTAACAAGGTTAATTTTTGACTTATTTGAATTAAACTTTATATTGTTTAATTTTTAGAATTACAGATGTATTAGAATTTTTTTTCTGTTTAGCAAACTAGGAAAAAGAGTACAGACTTAGGAAAAAGGATAGAAGGAAAACAAAACCCTGAATCATCCTGTTCTTCACAGATTGATTGGTTGATAATAGGGACTGAATCTAGGGACTTGGGCACGGGAGACTGTCCTATTGATTCCACCCAAAGCAGGCAGGAAGCAGCGCAGGCTGTAAAGAGACAACCCCATATGCTAGAGAACTGCTTTACCTGTAAGCTACACCTTGGCTTTTATTCCTCTAAACATTTATTTTGGATACAAAGTGATTTCTTCCAAACAAAGTGATTTAGGTAGTGTTTTTACATATTGTTGTGAGACTTCTGAGGGCAAACCGCACTTCTAATATTTTTGCCTCTCCCCTCCCCCTATCCCCTCTCCCCTCTCCCCTCTCTCCTCTCTTCTCTTTCCTCTTTCCTTTCTTTTTCCTTTTCTTTCACAGATCTTGCTCTGTTGCCCCTGCTGGCCTTGAACTCCTGGTTTCCTCCTCTTTCTATCTCCGTCTTTTGAGCAGCTGGGATGACAGGCACACACTGTCCTGCCAGGCCCAGTCCCCAGAACACAGTGCTCTGATGGGAGAGGGAAGGAGAAGAGGTCATCACGGTGGCCTTACGCACATGTTCGTTCAGTAAGTGGTGGTTACTGCTGTCACATTACACTAGGCCCTGAGTGTCAGAACAGCAGAGGAAGCACTTTGCTGGGAGCCTTTCATGTGTCCCCAGCGGACATGGAGTGCCTGGGAGTGGCTGCCGTGGGGGAGTGGAGGGTGGAGGTGGGTGTGAGCGAGAAGAGTTGGAGGGGGAGGAGTCTGGTGAGGACAGGAACATCCCAGCCCTGAGGGTCAGGGTAGGGGAAGGGCACTACGACTGAAATGTAGTTTGGAATGGGACTGTGAAGGGACAGTTCTGTTTTCAGCACATTTCAAACGTCATCAAAACCCACACTCCGTTGAGGAGACCGTTTTTGAAAACTTACACATTTTTTGAGTGTTTCTCATGTGCTGAGCACTTTGCTAGGAGACATGAGGTACAGGCATAAAGTCAGAATGACCCTTGACCTCACGAAACCTGCACTTAGCCTCTGCCAGGCGAGCAGATTATAGCCAGGGTAACTCCCTGCATATTGGGGTTGTTTTACCGAACTGTCCAGAGCCAGAGCGAGCAATTCCAGTTGGAGGGAAATGCTGTTAAGTTCAGAGGAAAACTAAGGTTTGTGTGCAAAGAAAAGGAACCGCTGGTGTTATTCTTTAATTTTTAAAGAATTTTACTGAATTACTTGAATAGTGATTCATATTTGCTGTGCCCTACGTGGGCTACATTTTGTTGTCCTGTTTCCCTGAATCCCTGTATGTGTTTTCCCTATTCCTGTTTGCCTGTTAATAGATTCCCAAAAATATCCTTCCAAATTAAATCACTGCTGTTCATTAAGAGAAGTTTAAATGAAGATATAAAAGTATCCCTGAGGAATTGAGACACAACAGTGCTATTACATATAGAATGTAAAAAATGTTTCAGTTTTGCTTCAGCTTATTGTTTCAGAGTGGTTACAGAGTTGGAAAATTTTACAGATGCCCTCTCTGTTTTGGTTTGCCGTGCTTAAGAAGACAACAACAAGTTAAAAGTAAAACAATGGACATTTTTCATTCATCTCCCTTTCTGCCTCCAATCTTTATAGACATACTTGTAAATTTTAAATTTGATGCAATGCAAACTTGTGAGAAAATATTTTACCCTTGAGAAACATATACATGTCTGAAATAGTGATCTATGTGCTGACAAAGTGTGTGTTTTCTGGACCCACTGTGTCCGGGCCCACTGTGTCTGCACGTGTGTGTGTGAAGAAGGCACTAAGAAGGGACGTGGAAACTTTGGGTAGCTGGTGGCACTCCACCTCCTGCTCTTGGCCTGTATGTGCTGACAGTGAGCCGCTGTGGCAACCCCTTGGTGCTGTGGGATCTTTTCCTGCCAAATATTGTTCTCGTGCAAGATGAAATAGCGGGATCAGTGTGGCCCGAATCTTGATCCTGCTGAGAATATGAAGACTCCTGCAGGTTGTAATACAGATTAGCTGGTGAGCGCGCTGTTGGAGAAATAAAGTGAGTTTCTCTAAATGAATTTAACAACCGCTGTGAACCTTTTTGTGTCCTCCAGTGTGAGCGTGCGTGCTGGCGGTTAACCATTTATTTCCTTCATTTTCTTGAAAAGTTGCTCTGGTCCACCCCTGAGCATTTATTGTAAACACTTCTATAACTTTATTTTACATTCATGTTTTGCTGGATAATCCATTTGATGCATTAAATTACTGAGTATTGTCAAGGGTGGGCTAAGTCATTATTAACTTGATTTCTGTAAGGAAGAAACCATATTTTTTTGGCATTATGAAATAAAAGGGCTCTGGTGTCATTGATAGAATCTGATAAGCCACACTTCTGGGTTATTTAGAGAAAACAGATTAGCATATCACATTCTGATCACAGGCTTTACCTTATTGGTCCAAAAGTTGTGGGATAGTTAGCAAGTGTTAGGATTCATAGCAGAAATTTTTTGGTATCGCTCTCAACCTCTCTTCCATTGCTGATTCTGTTTCTAGAGTTACATTAAAAGCAATGAACGTTCTAAGTTCTACAGGGATTATGCTACTTCCCCCTAAATGAAATAAATTGAAAAATCAGAGGCAATACTTAAAGGTAAAGAGCATTCAGATTACCTGAAAGTAATTACAAGTGTGTCTGCTTGTCAACTTGTGGTTTTCTGTAGAAGTTTGTTGAACTCTTTGCCTTGCTTGTGCATGAAATGTGCTTAGTTTGCCTATGAAGCAGGTCTTTCATCTGCTTTCTACCTTATTCAACCCTTTGTGTTCTGACACCCTGTGTGTTTGTGTGTGTGATTTCTTAGTAAACATGTTTGTGACTGTAGTTTGTAAATGGCAAAGCACAACACAGTCTTAATAAACAACTGCTCCTTCAGTAGTGCTGTTCTAAACTTCTGCAGATGGCTTCACAGATTATTAGGGGAGCTGTTTTAAGATTCTTTGCATAAATATTTAGCTAAATCATTGCTTTTTACTTGTTGCCAAAAATGTATCAAAAGTCAGGAGGGGGATGTTGGTCTAGGAGAAGGAAGCTGAAGAAGATGGGGCTATGTTAGTTTGGGAGCCCCCCACTGGCCCCTTGCAGGAACCCCCATCTCACTCTAATCCTGGCAGGTAAGGACTTGGGGCTGTGGCACAGAATATTGCTTCATCTTAATTCTGTCTTCTCTGAAGCACCAAGATTTTGACCTGGTATAATTGGACACAACTGTAGTTAAATGCCCCCTGGATTCCCAAGCCTGGGGTCCCTGATGTAGGTCTGTAGATATTGACTATTTGCCCTTTAAACTGTGAACTAGCCTTCTGTAACACTTGTGTCCAGTGTAAAGAATGGTGATAAATTGGACACCGCCACCCAGCTTCTGAAACAGGACAACCATAAAACCTCAGAGGGCTGTTATGTTTTTGGTAGGTTTATACCTCAGCCCCTTAATCAGCTGCCAGCAGCACAAGGCCCCGGGCTCCTTGAACACATGGCTTTTCATTGTGAACAGTTGGAAGGATCATATGAGAATCTAATCTGCCATGTATAAGTAGCCCATGGATTTGGGAGAACGCACGGTTGGCTTTTTGTGTCACTACAGCACACATAGTCCATACGGGACCCTACTATGTCCCTTGTCTTTTGCTTTTAGCTGTCCAGACTTTGCTGAGAGCTACGAGGGACTGTGTCATTGTGCATTGCTGTTCGTACTTAGGATAAACAGGGGTGAAAGTTCATGTAGGGCTCTCTGAGTGCTGAGGAGTCTTTGTTATTTCTTTTCTTCTTTTTGGCAACACTCTCTAGAAATAGTTGTTGTCGTCCTAATGTCATAGATCAGGACACTGGAACTCAAGGCAGCTAAATAAGCGGCCCAGTTGTGAATAACCAGGGAAGAACAGCTGGGATTTGAAGATAGGGTTTTGGAACTTTTTCCTCTTACTTCAAAGTACAGTATTTCTTCTGTAACTCAGGGTTTTTCAGAGCATTGCTTATGTGTTTTATTGATGTATCATTTTGTCACAGAGCAAATGTGAAAGATAGTAATTTCTTTTGATAGTGCAGAAGTTTCTTAAGTGGCATTTGGGAGGCTAGATAGGGAGCATGAGGACCAAATTTGTAAGTTTCACATGTTTTTTTTTTTTTTTCGGACAGGGTCTCACTTTGTAGTTCTCACTCTGTAGCTCACTATGTAGCTCAGGCAAGCCTTGAACTCAGCAATCCTCTTGCCTCTGCCTCCCAAGTGCTGGGATTACAGGCTTGAGACACCATGCCTGGTACTGTGGTATGTGGTACTGATTGCTGGTGGGCATGAGCCACCATGCCCTGTATTATTATATGTGGTTACTGGGGATCGAACTAGGGATCTTGTGCTTGCTAGGCAGGCGGTAGAACCACAGAGCTGAATCTCTGGCCCCAAGTTTACATTTCTTAGTGTGAGGCCTGGGGCTCCATCCTCCATAAGTAGACTCTCCTAGTCAATGTGTCTGTGTGTGGTGGGGTACAAGAAGGCCATGTTTCCCCACATTTTATATGCACCTTGATGTTGAGGGGCAGTGCTGCTGCCCTTCAGGATATACTTTCCTTCCCTGTCTTGCTTTCTCAGCAAGTGCTTGCTTGGTGCTTGGCACTGTGTAACAGGAGGGTGCAGGGTCTAAGCACCGCTGTTCCTATCCCAGAGCACAAGATACAGCCTGGGAAGTATGTTAAGAGAGAGCTGAAGTTTGGGAGCCTTGGGAAAAGAGATGCTTGGCCCTCCCCACCTGCGGCTTGGTGAGGCTGTCGCAGATGGTTATTGAAGGTGTCAGGAGATGACTTCTGAGAATGAATGTGGAGAGGGTGGAGGCGGGTGAGGACTGGGAATGGTGAGCAGGGTTGGCAGGGAGCTTTCCACATAACTACAGTGTGTTGATGAGCTGCAAATAATCATTTTATCCTGAAGATTTCAAAAAGTAGCTGCAAGATCTGTTTTGAAGGGAATAACCCTAGATTTTATGGTCACGTGTTTAAATGGTGGGAGTAGGTTATCTCTTCCCATTGTTAATTTGGCCTGTGCTTGTGTTGGATTTCACTGTCATTATCATTGTGGAATCTTGGGGCCCGTATGTCTGGCTCTTGAGCCTGGTGTGATGATAAGCTGCGGTATTTGTGCGTGTCTGTTTGGAGAATGAAAAGAAGATCATGATTTCGTGCATATCTGTATGGGTAAGCCATGCCAATCTGAAAAAACAACAGGCAGTTTTATTGCATTGATTTAGGCTTAAATGACAAATACTGAACAGAGGTGTCTGTTAGGTATGTAAATAGGGCGGTAGTGTGTTTACGCTCCGACTGTGACATGAGCCGGGACCGAGAGTCTCAAACACAGTCTCAGGTTGGCAGGTCTGAGAGTGCAAAGCTGTATAAATATGTATGTCTTTGCATTGCATGCAAATGCTACATGAATTCTCAGACAAATATGGAGAGGAATCTCAGTTAACTAACGTGGGACTGTCCCAGTGAGTCTCCTACTATGTTAGAAGACTGAATCTGTGTTCTTATCAGCAGTGTTGTAAAAGTTAGATGACAAGCCATTGTGCAGCTAGCTTGGAGTCAAAACAGGCCAGAGAAGACTGATGGAGAGCAGCACGGGTGACTGTGGGGTGGGGATGGCTCAGCACACTGGTTCCTGTTCTCCTTAGGACCCTGCAGGTATCTTTCCTGGAAGCTAATGAGGGGTACCTGTTTAACATGATTTATTTATGTTTGACTGATGACATCAACATGCAAAGGATCAAAGTCCTAGTGACTGTCGTTTTGAACAGTTTAGTTTTGTGTGTGTTAGGAGTTGAGGACTTGGTTTTGAAAAGGAAGAGTTTTTTTATCCCAGCAGGAACTGTGGATAAGATACATTCACATTTCTTACAATACAGGAGTTATGTGATAAAATCATAAGGCTCTCCCAACTTTCAAAAGGACCCAGTTCAGCAGAACATTATGTCTAAAACATTATGTCTCTCTCCTCTCATATCTTGATTGGGATTGAAAATATTTGATGCACACTGTGAGTTAGGAGGATCAGTGAATGCAGGATAGAAAAGTCTTTTGCATGACTCAGAAGAAAAGCATTTAAATAAAAAAAGGAAATTGAGCTCTCTCTGAGGAGACAGCTACATGAAGGGGTGATTGGTTTGCTTTCTTGGCTTTTACAATATTGTTAAAACATAATCGAGAAACACTAGAAAAACAATTTAGTTTGGTTGGAGGCAAGGAATTGCATGTGTCCTGATGCAGTAGAGAAGAAAACTGCATGTGTCATTGGTGTACTTGGAAGGTGCTCTTTTGAATCTTTCTCGATCATACATTGAAAGCAAAGTGGTGGTAATGATACTTGAGGACCCCAAAATGTTGTTTTGGGATGAGAGTAATACAAAGCCACAAAGTGGAATGTTTTATGGAAAGTCCAGTTTTCTCCCTCTGTATGGTTTTGTTCTTGCAGAGAATATTTGAGATAAGCTAAAGTTTATGGCACTGAGCAAAGCAATACTGACCTCTACGTATTCGTAAGGTGGCTGAGTGTTCTCTTTTGCTGAATAACATTGGATTAGAAGGTCATTTTGAGGAACAAACAGGCAATAATAAGACCAGGCAGAAATGAAACCACAGTGAGCAGTAATCCTAAAGAAAATTAAAACACAGAAAACACTGCATTATTTATTTGGATTCAGTGGGAAGTTGCCAAGAGAAAGGCAGCTGGCTTTCTGCTTTTTGGAATGTTGTAGACCAGAGAAGGAGCTGTCCATCACATGAAGCTCACACTTAATTCCTGCTGTGGGCCTGACAGATCTAACTGTAAAGAAACACAGTTAACTTCATGATTCAGGAGAGAAAAGACTTGGGCTACCAGCCATTTCCTAGTGGCATTGTTTAATGCATTGCTGGCCATCATGGGCTGATTTGAGAGGCTAACAAATACCAGCTCCTTCTTTCCTTACTTTCTTTACTCTAAGAAACCCAGTAATAAAGTGGTTCTGCTTCATTCTCCTCATTGTGGCTAAATTTCCATCCCTGTAATGTGGAAATAAAAATAGTTAACTTGCAAGATTTTAGGAGAATTAAATATTAACTCTTAATATGTAAGTAAAAGACTTACTAATGGATATTTTTGTTATTGTTATGGGAGAAATTAAAACTTGAGGAAAGGTTTTGGTACGAAAATACTTGAGAGTCATGTCATTTTTATGTTTATAGAAATACCAGTGTTTCCAATCTTCAGATTTATTACCATCTGCAAAAGTTTACTTTATTTTATTTGGATTTCCTAAAAGTAACATTATTTTGATTACCATCACTCATAATTTTGTATTTAATATGTTCATTGAATAATACTGCAAAAATTTTCGAGTTTTAAAATTCATTGTAGAATTTTCACTGATGAGAATAGAAGTTGGGTTTTCTAGTGAAAATAAGCACACTATATACATACTACTGATTCTCATGTATTCAGGGTGAATAAAGTAGTTGCTGAAGTAGTTTGGCATAGCACAGATTTACACAGTTTACAGATGAAGTGTTTCTCATTTTGGGTTTGGGGGCCCTCAGATTTTTTTGGTAATGCCCTTAGGATATTTTGCTTCCTTACAAGCATTGTGATGGACATCAGGGTTACTTAAAATGAGGTAAGAGAGAGTCTACTGTTTATTCTGGGGCAGAGACTTGGGGGATTCCGAATTTAGTTAAAAAGTTAACAACATTTTCCTGCTTCATCCAAAGGTACAGATTCCAGATCGGACCAACCGTGTGATTATAACGGAGGGGTTTGGCAGAGTCAGTGTGGTTTTGAGACCCTGAGGACATTTCAAGACACCCACCTGGGTGGGCTCACTCACTGGGTGTCCTCAGTTTTTGTAGATGGCACCAGAGACTGTGATAAAGAGGGGTGGAAATGCATCTGCAGCGATAATGGTTATTAGTATCACTCTCGGGCTCATAGGTCTCATTTGACATGTTTAGTGCAGCTGGGCAGATGCAAAGTTTGTTGTTTTTCAACCAGTAAGGAATTTACTTTGTGATATTTGTAATTGATACCTGTGTTGTGTATGACACGAAATCCAGTTTAAGAGGAGACAGTAGACATCACCCTGGGGAGATGTTGATAAAACTTAAACAGAATTTCTCTTTTCCAAGTTGACTGCGGTTCCTTGAATTTAAGGGAATGTGACTCATCATGTTTTTAACACCAGTACCAGACTTAGTGCCCCGCATGTGGCAGCATTTGATAAGAGTTTTAACAAATAAATAACATAGTATGCAGCACTTTGCTTGTTGTGGCACAGCTTGTAAATTTATTTACAGATCAACTTCTTTTGCAAGTTCCTGGGAGATTCTGACTTATCTCCTGGGTCTTCTTGCGCCTGCTTTGCCCCCGACTGGCAGTGTGGCCACATCTCCAGGGTTCGTGTGTTAGTGAGGTAGATACCCTGAGCACTGGGCATGCTGCTGGTCATACCCTGTGTAAACAAGGGGAGTAAACTGCTTATTTACACAGCATTTGACCTCACAGCCCCATGCAAAGCGGCAGTGGAGAGAGGGGCTGAAGGGTTGGCTCCAGGCAAGCACCACTGGTGACCTGGGCATGTGGTCGAGTGCCTCTGCTCTCCATGTGGGCCTTGGTGCTCTGCACGGGATGAGCTGCCTTGGGTGTGCATCAAACAGAGGGGACTGGAGGACTGAAAGGGGTTGGAGGGCAGGGTCTGGAAGTTGTGTTATCTGTGCCCGGAGTTTGCATGCAAGAATTCAGGGGTATGTATCTACTCATTGCAGGGAATGGGAAAGATAGAGCATTGGTATCCAAGGAGAGCAATAGAAAGTGGGTGCCAGTGTGCAATAATCAGTCCCTACTGCAGCCTTTTATCCACAAGCATCTCTGGAGGCTGGACAGAGATCATGGACGTGTTCTGTGGTCCTTTCAGCCTCTGAGATGCCTGCATGATCTCTCAAGAGTGGTCTCGAGTTGTGGGAGAAGTAATATTTGGGTTGAGAACTCGTTTGGCCTGTTTCTTCGCATGGTAGAGCAGCCACAGATGCGGTGAAAGCCCAGTCTGAGTGGCAAGTGAGACCTGGCCATAGGGTCACAGAGAGTACCCAGGGGTATTAAAGAGTTCCAGCCGGAAATTCAGACTTGCTGCCGTTTTGTTTTGTTTTCTGAAGCCAACGAAGAAATACTTTAGAAGGCAACCTGTACACAAAAGTAAAGATAGGAAAACTTGATCATGCTCAGCTGGTCATATACTGGTCCCAATCCATGCAGTGAGGAGAAGGAAGTGACTTCCTGAACACTTACTCCCAAAATAATAGCCACGTTCCCCATCTGAGAATTGTTTTGGGGGAATGATGAGCAGGCACTGAATGCCAACTGCCAGTTGTGTTGCATCCAAATGTGCTAAATTGTGGGGTTTTATTGTATTTTCTTTGGGAGCATCGGAAAGTTTCTGTTCACCTGCCATTCCCAAGAATGAATCCATATGCAGCAGTAAGCAGATCATGTTTTGAGGACGATGTTTTGTGACAATTTTTGAATCATATTCTTTGTGAAAAGCTCATTCTTGAGGCCATTTTGTGACTTTAAAAACTGACACTTCATATTAAGTCATGGGAAACCGTTTATAAGTTTACTTTTTAAAAAATAGGTTTAGTTTATAGACCAGGAGGGTCTCATAAAAATAGAGAACTATGAGTCAATAAAAGACTTCCACTAGTTTGTGGAAATTCCCAGTTTATGCCTATAGAATAGCAAACATATTGTGATATATTGAATCAGTTGATTGTTTGTGCTTTTTTTTTTTTTTTTTTGGTCCTGCAACTCTTGCATGTATTTTATGAAATGTTACTGCAGTTAGTATCTAATGGTCCTAATTTATGCAATTGGATACTTCATAAATGAGTTTTCTGCATGCAAGCATTTGTACACATTAATATTTATGCAAGAATTCAAATCAGTACGGGGGCATCTGTCTGCATATGTCATGAAAATATGCATATGCATGAACATTTGTACCAAGGGATAAGACCCCAAAGTTAGTGATTGCTGAGGTTACAGTTTTTGACTTTTGTCCTTCTGACAAAATTTTCTTGACTATAAAAGGCAGGCAGAGAAATACTGCAACCATTAATGTTGACAAGTGAAATGGTTTTAACTGTAATAGATGTAATAGTTTATTAAAGTTTCATCAGTGACAGGATTTTTAAGTCCAGTATTTTAGACCATGTAGCAGTTTTCCACAGAGCACTTATTCTAATCAATTGCCAATACAAAGAATATACTATGAAATAATTTTTTGTAAAGGAGTATTTCATTTCTTAAAAGCAATTATTTTATTGTAGTTTGACCCCTACCAATAAATTGGCCCAGGCAGTATGGGGTTTCCTTTGCCTTTTTTTTTTTAAGGTGCTTATGAGTCTTGAAGATGATAGAATACGGGTGGGTTGGAGGGAAGTTTCTGGTTTCAAGTCCTTCATGGTATCCTCACATCTTCACCTGTTTTGTGTTAGGTGGCTCCAGATTCTTGGCTGGCCTGGGCCAGGGTCTGGGGTCCACTTTTCCAGGAGGACTAAGGAGCTTTGCCCAAGGAATAGACCCCTTTCAGGCTGCAGGCTTTGGGACAAAAGGTCTGACTGTCCTTGCTTGGTGACCTACTTGCCTCCATCCTGTATCATTGTTAGTCTAGGGGAAATTTCTCTTTGATCTCTTCTAATTCTAGTTTGTCTGTTTATTAGGTTCAAATGGTAAAACATTTCTCTTTAATTTATAAACTTATTTATTTATATACTGGTACATTTCCAGTCTCTTATGTTAACAGTTCATGGTGAGCCAAGAATAAACAGTCAATTCTGAAATATCAGTTTTGCTGTTTAAAGATGTGTGAAAATTTCTTTTTCTTTTCCTTTTTTTTTGTGTGTGCATCCCATTTCTGGGGAATTTAAAATCTACCAGATGTTTGAAAAGGACTGAGAATTATGGTGTGTCTTTCTCGTACTTAAACAACATCTTCTCATTGAAATTTTGTTTAGATTCTTTTGAGCTTGAGATGCCAAGGAGTTAATTTTTGTCGTATGGGAAAGGAGAAGTAGAGAAAATTATGAGTAACTCAGCTGTGAATTTGAAAGGAATGGTGTGCTCTGAGCTGGGCATTTTTCCTCAAAGTCCGGATCTTACTTATTCTGTGTGGCTGACTTGGATGTGGGCACAAATTTTTATTTCTGTGCTTCTCAGTAGAGAGTGAGGCCATGACCATCCACACGACAGGTATGGATTAATGTGTTCCACATCTCTACTGGGGACATGGTATTGCCTACTTTGAATTAACATTACTCTGTCATTTGAGGTGAGGCCTTTGGTACAGAATTTGGGTATTGGGCCACACGCTCCTGTTGGACAGGGCTCAGAATCATTTGTAAAGGTTTTGTTTCTTGTCATTATTTACCTGATTCACTTCTCAGCAGAAGATGCTCATTTAAACTCACTGAAGAAGGGGTAGCAAGTCTGAGAGTTCTGCTATAAGACTGTTCTGTAGACTGATGGCACGGAAGAAGGCTGGTGCAGTATCAGAGGTAGAGAGTCAGCAGGGGCAAGGTAAAGCATTAGGATTTTACTGTGACTTCAGCAAGAGCCATTGAAAGTTTTCAGGTGGAGGTATAAAGCAGTTTGATGGACATTTTTGAAGAGATTACTTTGGCTGACATGTGATTTAAAATAAAGGATTTTATGGAGCAAGAATAGATACAGGGAGTGAGGGTGGGAGATGGATGAGATATGTTAGTTTGGACCAAGCTGGCAGCGGACAAATGGGGAAAAGGTGGCAATGGATGTTTTACTTTGCGGTGAGAGCCAAGAAAACATGCTGAAAGCGAAAATGTTTTTAGGGAGTGGAGGAAGCCAACGTGTCTTCTGGATTTTGGTTCTGTTGTGGGTGGTTTGACATTTAATGTAGGTGGGGAGGCCAGGAGCCAGAGAAGGGGAGAGGTTGGCATTCTTCTTTGGCTGGGTGTGGGCAGCCAGATGGAGGAGGTGGTCAAGGTCCTCTCCCACTGCTGAACTCCATGGGGGGGGAGACATGAACTGTTTCATATCATCAGTACCTCAGTGGGCTTGGAGCCCTATGTAAGATGAGGTCACCAAGGGAGAAAGTGTAGACAGACAGGGGAGGAGAGACCAGGGCCAAGCCTGGCCTTCTCCAGCCTCGAGGTCTGGAAGAAGAATGGTAGTTGGATGCTGTGAGATGAACAAGAGGCAGAAGCCAGCAGAGGAGGTGATGGATTGGAAATAGCAACTAGGTTGCAAAGGACAGTAGAGACATAGGGCTGAAGGTAGAAGTAATTTAAAGTGAAAAAGGTTTTGTTGTATTTATTGAATTTGGTTGTTTTTTATTTTGAGTTTTTAAAATTTATCTTTTATTAATGCACATCTGCAGCATATAATTTCCCATTCCTTGTGTGAAGCTGGTCAATGTACAGAACACACCCTAATTCCTTTTTCCTCCTGTCCCATCCCTCTTTTACCCCTCTCTTTCCCTCCATCTTTTGATTCTCTGTGCACTTGAGAATGATCTAGCTCCCTACTTCTGTTAGCTAGCTTTTATCTGCTTTTTATGCTTTGGGTTTCTCGTATAAGAGAAGCCATGGTGTTTCAGCTGTGTGTCTTGATTGATTTCACTTTCCGACAGATGATTCAGTCTACTTTATTAGAACTGTACTCCACTGTGTGTAAATACCAGGGATCTACTAAAGTTTATTTCGATTTAACATGGACAGAATCAACCCAGTGGAGTAGGAGAAGTTGGCAATAGGAGAGAAATAAGAGCAAGAAGAAAGTTCTAGAGAAGAGCGCAGGGTATGAAATTCAAAGTACAAGCATAGATAGGCCTTTGATAGGATCTAGGGATGTTTCTTCTGCTGGCTTAGAAGAGAACTTACCTTAGTTGCTTCTACTGTGCATTCTATTTGAAGTCTCTGCTCTCTTTCTCCTCGGTGCATAACAACTGATTCTCTGTAGTTTCAGTCTCAGCTAATTACACACACTATACATCAAATTCTCAACGAGTGCCTGCCCCATCTGAAGGGTTTCTCAGAGCTTTTCTTTATCTTAGCACTGAGGTGCTGAGAATGACAACCACTGGCTGTGAGCACCTGTCAAGTTCTAAAAATGTGACTTTTGTAACTGAGGAATCGAACATATAATTCTTTCAGGTTCAAATTTAAATGCTGGTGCTCAAATCAGTTGTGGGAAAAATTTTGTTATGTTGGTAAACTATCTTGTTAGTAGTTTTATGTTGATTAAATGTTGATCTGATATTAATTTGGATAGGGTTAAAGTATATTGCTAAATTGATTTTGTGGGGTTTTTCTTTTTAAGAGTAGCTTCTACCCTGCTTTCACTTACCGTATGGCTGTCATCATATTTCTGTCAAATGGCACTTGCAGAGGACAAAAGCTCATGTTATTTATTTAGTTTTATTAGTACCTGTTGGCAGTATATAACATTTACATTCCTGTTGTGCAGTGAGCACCTGTGTGAAATATACCCCAGTTCCTCTTTTCATCCTTTTTCCTTCTCCTCCTTCCATCTCTCGATCTCCTCATCTGAGAAAGATCCCTCTCCCTACTTCCTGTTATTTACCTTTTATTTGGTTCTTATTTATAGTTTGCATTTCTCACAGTAGAGAAACCATGTTCACATTTTATGTGTGCACTTGGCCACTCTGATCTAACATGACCACATCTCACCATGAAGTGCAGAAATGCTTGGGAAACATGACCTCAGACAGTTTCTGCTGTTGGCTTAGGGGCTGCAGACCTGGGGTTTGAACCTGGCTTTCTGGCCACCTGCAGACTGTGCTTTGAGCTCCACACAGCAGGGTGGTCCTTCTGTGCATGTGTTCACTGGAGTCATTTTTTGTTTATACTAGCATAAGATACTACAGACAGATTTGGGGTTTAACTTTAGGGTATGGTTATAATGTGCTGTTATTGACTTTGCTTTGATCAGGTTGTGGACGCACAGTTTCCAGCTGGGGTCTTTTTTGTCACTGATATGAAGCACTGACCAACAGCTCTTTCCTGCTTCTTTTTTCTCACTAATGCTGACCAAGGTTTGCTGTATGTTGTGGATCTAGTGGCACCTAGTGCTCTTGGAACTTTTCTCATACTTGATGACACTTTGCATTTATTTTAAGATTGTTAAGCTTTGATTAAGAATCCTTGTCATGAAAAGATCTATTTTAAAGGAATAATATAAAGTTACATGAATACTTTTTTTTATCTAGTTTGTTTTTCATGAGACAATGGCTCCTATGTAGACCAGGCTGGACTTGAACTCACTACGTAGCCTGGCTGACCTTGAACTCATGGTGATCCTCCTGCCTCAGCTCCCCAGTGCTGTGATTATAGATGTATTCCACTACACTGAACTAACGTGTTTTTTTTTTTTTGAGATAGGGTCTCTCTTTGTAGTTCAGGCTGTCCCTGAGCTCACTATGTAGCCCAGGCAAGCCTTGAACTCAGCAGTCCTCCTGCCTCTGTCTCCTGAGTGCTGGGATTACAGAAATGAGCCACCAAGCCTGGCATTTGTGGTATGTGGTACTGATTGCTGGTGGGTGTGAATCATCATGCCCGGTATTGTTGTATGTGGTTACCGGGATTGAACCAGGGACCTTGTGCCTGCTAGGCAAGCGCTGGAACCACTGAGCTAAATCTCCAGCCCTAATGTGAATTTTTCATGTTAAAGTTTATAATCTGCCATGATGTTCCTTGGGCATTTGAAGGTCAGAATGTCTCAGATTTGAACTCATTATCTGTTTGTCCTCCTTTTCTTCCTCCCTCCTCCTTTTCCTCCTCTTCCTGTTCTTCCTCTTCCTCCTCCCATCTTATGTAGTATCACCACCAGCCATCCAGATACACAAGCAGAAACCTCAACTGTCCTCAGCTCCTTTCTTCCACTGCCCCAGCCAGTGCTCTTCATCTGTGCTGAAACTTCTGTCCAAACCTTCCTGGCGTCTCTACCCCTGCCACCACCTCCGTCAGATCTTCAGCATTTCTGGCTTCTCTTCTTCTTCTCATGTAGTTTGATTTTTTGCTCATTTCTGCTCTCATTTATCTGCAGTTGTGTCGACAATGGCCTTTGTCTCTTTCATCTGTATGCTTTTAGGTCTCACTCTGGGAGCACGTGCTTAGTGCACAGGAATGTCACGGGTCGAGTATCTGTTTTGCTCAGAAATCAAGGGCAATCTGTGTGTATTCCCCTCTGCATTCTTTTCTCCTGAATGCGGCTCGCAGAGCTTACTCAACACTGTTCTTCAGCCGGATGATGCACAGTCGGCCTCTGTACAGCCCTCGGGCCCTTGGAGAATACAAGGTCTCCACGATCCCCATGTCCTTGCACAGCTCACAGGAATCTGGCTAAAATCCCTCTCTGGCTACTCTGCCTAATGAGGGACAGATTTCTTTTTTGCAGCTTACATCCTATAGTAAAATTCCCCTAAAGAATAGAATGGGATGGAAACCCCTGGGTATAGTATCTGATACTCTATCGCCTGGAGACCCACTGTAGATAATTTTCACGTAAGTATACAACAAGCATCTGGCACGGTATTTATGAGTCAGAGCTTACAGTGGGAAACCAGAAGAAAAGCAAAAAAGGAAAAAGAAAGTGGACTGTAAAAGAAACAGAACTTCATATAATTAAATCACAAATTTGTTTAAGCCCTGTTAGGAAAATTAGCCAAGTTTCATAAAGGATAGCAAAGGAATCTCACTAATACAAATCATGCCTAGAGCTCCCTGTTACCATGTTACTTTTTCTTTGGATCTGTCTCCAAATAGGATATAATTTCAGCAGTGAGTTTGCATCAGTCTTGCCTCTGGTAAAAGGGGAACAGTCACTCCTCTCTGTAACATGGCAAAAGATGCCAGTAGCTACTCAGGCAATTCTTTATGGATCTGATGAAGAGATAGTGGTATTTTTATATGGCAGATAGGATTTCATAGGCAGCATAATGGAGAGTTTAGTCAAACAAAATGTTCTTTTCTGTTCTTTCTTAGTTCACTAGCAGGAGGTCCCAGAATGGAGGCTCTGGTACTGAGGCCTGCTTAGGAAAGGCCCACACCTACAGACAGCTGCCCACTCTTCCCAGTCTGGTCCCTTGACTGAATAAGAGTATTGTGACAAATCTGAGAGCTTTTGAAGAATAATTAGACTTTTCGCAGAGGAAAAGAAGAAACTGCCAAAAATATCATCAGTTAGAAGAAACTCTCTATGCCTGGATTTTCTGGTGTGAGTCAGTAGCCAATATGGCTGACTTTCTTTGCTGCCCATAAAAACAATTTGTTGTTGTTCTCCATAGAATTCCAATAATGGTTCCACACAATTAATGAACAAAGGAGTTGTTCATCATGGTTAATCTGAGTGTGAGGGTTGAGGGATTGCTGGTAATTCACAGAGTAATTAGTGTGAATCAGATCGCCTTCTTGAGAATGGGGTAGGTTAGGGCAGCCACTCTGAAGAAAGTGAGTCTGGTGGGTGGTATGAGATGCCCTTTTTCGGAGGATGGACATTTTGAGAATGGGATAGATAGAGAAGAACCAGTTAAGGTGAAGGGCCGTGGGATACCTTGGGGCACCTCTACAATGAGATGTGGGTTGGGAGGTTAGATTGTGAGAAAGGAAAGATTTGCCTCTGACCTTTCTAGTGTTCCTAGGGGCTATCTGAATGTTACACAAACACTTGATGGAATATTTATTCTCTATGTGTGGAGAAAGAAATAGAGATTTGTATGTAAAAAGAAAACACAGCAGTGTGTGCTCCCATTTCTGCATATAACTTGAAAGGCGATGTGTACATGAATACATGTATGAGTATGTAGAGAATATTCTGGAAGAATTATAATAAACAGTGACGTTAGCTACCTTGAAGAGAAGAGACTGGAGAGCTGGGTCTGAGGTAGGATTTGAGGGAGTTATTTGAATTTGTATGCACATTAGTTTTAAGTTAAAGAGCTCATCCGAGGGTTTCTAGGATTACTCTTACTTCCTGGGAAAGGTGGTGTGGGAAGGGAGGGGGAGCAGTAAGGAGGCAGATAATCTTTTTGTCCTTCATCCTCCTAAATTACAAAGCTTGAGGCTTAGTGCTCCAGGACCTCCGGGTTATTACCTTGGTAGGATTATGGTTAGGTCTGCTTTTCTGGGCTGACCTGGAACTGAACCATCATTTATGATCTCTTCGAGTGGGGGAAACAATAAGGTATTCCAGAGAGCAAACTGCTGCGCCCACCCTCTCAAATTTGTGTCTCTCACCTTCTTTTTCAAAAATTACATTTTAAAAAGGATGCAGTTTCTTCCGGGGAACCCTGTCCATCCACATTCTGACTCATATCAGAAACAAAATGACCAAAACACCGCACAGTTAGGTGCTTGTCTACCTTCTGTACTTTGTGCTTCCTGAGTTACTTTGCGTCTTGAACGTTTCCAGCTGCTTTTCATGTCTTTCTTAGGGAGCGTGCTGTCTTTTCTGTATTGGCGTGCCTAGTAGAAAGGGAGATGTTCAGTAAATATTTGTCGCATGGGTAAGGTGTCACAGGTAAAACTTCCATGGTCCCAGGAGGCTCTCTGGGAGGGCTCTACAGGGCTCCTCAGTCCTGGAGTTAGTGATATCTGAGGGCTGAAAATTCTTTGTTGTGAGCCACGGCCTCGTACATTATGGGAAGTTTAGCTCTATCATTGAGCCCTATCCAGAAACCCTGGTTGTGACAGTCCAAGCTGTCTCTCTGTGTTGGTACATGTTCCCCGGAGCAAATCATTACCCTTGTTGAAACTCATTAGCTTAGAGTTTGCTCTTCAGTGTCCAGGAAGGAATCTGCACTGAGGAAGAGCTGAAGTCCCAGCGACCTGGGGGTGGGGCCAAAGACAGCTGCCTAGTGTTTGTGTAGTGGCTCTTGCAGCAGTAGCTACCCCCCCCCCCCCCCGATGAGAAAAGGCTACAGTTCATCCTCACGTGTCTTAGTCTCGTTCTTCTCTTTTGCTCCCCACTTAATTCCCTTGATTTGTGAGGGACCACTTGTAATTACAGGAGAGGAGAGATCAGAGGGATAGCTAGATTTTCAGAGTGTCCCTCTGTGGTGTGGCAGTGCCCACACATGCTGGGCTGTGTTCCCAGGACCCTCCTCACCTCTCACCCTGTTCACCAGGGAGCCTGCAGTGTACTGGTATTTCAGCTGCTGAGCAGTCTGTAGGTGCTCCTTCCCTGGAGATCTTTAAAAATAGAATGAAACACCCATCTATCCATAATGGTTTTGATACAGTCCTGCTGATTAGAAAGAATAGACTAGATTTTTTTTTTTTTTTTGTCAAGGTTCATTTCAGTCCTGAGTGCTCTTAAGTGGATAACTTTGCTTTTTGGTGAGGGAGGGAAGGCTGTAAAGTGACACTGTATGAATTTATTGGTGTATCACTGTACACATTCTGGTTAATACAATGAGACACAGCTTTCTCGTGCTTTTTGTGTTTTTGAAGCACTTAAGGCATTTGGGGCCTCACAGCAAGTGGGAGGGCAGGTAGGGGCTTTTTCCTGTCCCTAGGGGTGCGGAGGAGTCAGCAAGACACAGAGGAGGTTAATTCCTGGCCCCAGTAGAGTTGAACTGCTGTTCCTGGCTGCCTATTCTCTGGGCACAGCCTTCTTTCTTTTGACCCCATGGCTTCTTAGTGAGTTTTGCTGTGATCTACTTTATTTCCCTCCCCAAAATGTGTATTTTCATATTAAATTATAGTAAGATTTATTGCTAGCCTTACAGATGCACGTTTTCACATTTATTCAATATATTTTATATTTTATATAAAATAATGTACGCTGTGTTTATGTGGATATATAGGTAGAGCTGTATGTTCTGTGTGTGTATGTATGTATGTATGTATGTACATGTGTGCTTGTGTGTGCATGTGTGTGTTCACATGCATGGTCACATCTTGGTTGGACTGCGGCAGGAATCAGAGAAAGCCACCTGATGGCACAAGAGAAGTTGTTTCTGGTGCTGTGGGGTGGCTGGAGAGCAGTGAGGTGCCCACAGCTCCAAGCAGTTAAGAGCACCCTGCACCTGCAGCCGTGGAGACTTGGGTCTCAGAAGAGGGGCTGCTTGCGAGGAGTCATGCTGGGGAAGATGAAGCCATGATCACAGCAGGATGCTGCAGCAGGAGGATGCACAGAAGAAACACTCCTACCTCAGGCTCCTCCTGCCTCCCAGTCTCTGTCCCTGCCTCTTGTGTAGAAGAGAACGTGCCAGGGCTAGTGTACTGCTCCTGGGTCTTCTGCTGGGGTGCAAGGCAGGCAGAGGGAAAGAGAATGGAGCCAGGCAGAAGGTCCAGGGAGGATAACCAGGCTTGTGCATACATGTAGGTATGTGTGTTGATCTTACCCCTGCTTTCCTTACTTCACCACAGACCTGAAAAATTTGGCATGCATCATTGTAATTGTATTTGCTTACCTGTTTAGAAAAAGTATCAATCCTTGTTTCCTGCATTAAGGAAAGGAATAAGTGGGTTTCTCCGTAATTACTGCAGACTGTTCATGTCCAGATTGGAAGTAATATTTTGATTACCCATTGCTGATAAGAAACTCTTACTTTTAGGCATATTCAGTGAGCAGAACTAGTAAATACATATTTTTTGAAAGAGAAGAATACAGTTTACAAAATAAATCTGTTAGTACCAAGTTTGCTGACTATAGTATGCCAAAATAGAATTATTTTCTGTGTTTTTTTCCATTTAATTTGATATTTGTTGGATCTACTTATTTTGAATCATAGAAGCAGCCTTATTTTGTTTGTTTTGAGATATTTGTATTTTTTAAACTATAAAATATTTACATGATTTTCCATAATCAAAACTATGAAATGAAGTGTATTGAGATAATCACTTTTATTTTCATTCCTTCTTTCCTGCCTTGACCTTTTTTTGCTACATATTTTTTCTTTTATTAGCTTTGATCTTTCCTTTATTTCGTTTGAGTATGTAAGTCAGTGTGTTTATGTAACACATCTTCTTTCCTTTATTAACTAGATGGTTAAGACAGGACGCACACGTCTGTTGTTTGCTTTTTCCTGTCCTGCTGGATCCTGGAGATCACACAGTAGATAGATGGAGATCTGCTGTGTACATTTTGACAGTTCCATGATGCAGCTGTGCTGCGATTTCTTTAACTGGTCCCTTGTTGATGGGCATTTGGGTTATTTTTAGTCTTTTGTTCTTAGAATACTGTAGTGAATAATATTGTACATTTATCATCTCATATTTTTAGTAGTACAGTACTGGTGGGGATTGATTTTATGAGAAGAACTGATGGGTTAAAAAGTAAATGCACGTATCATTTTGGTGGATATTGCCAAAGTCTCCTCTGTTGAGACTGAGCCATTTGTCCTTCCAACAATAATATACAAAAAGGTCCGTTCCTCCACAATCTCACCAACAGAGTATGTTGTCAAATTTTTGGAAGTTGTGTTTATTCGAAAGGTATAAATGGGTTCTCATGTTTTAATTTGTATTTCTCTTATCATTAGCAAGATTGAACATCCATTATTAGTGTTGAGCACTATTGCAACTTTTTTCTTTTTCTGTGAACTGTTTGCTCATCTTTGTCCATACTGTGTTTTGTCAGTATTTCCCTCTCTGACACATGCTGAGCTGGGAATAGTTTCCCATTCCAGATTATAAAGTAATTCCCTTATGTTTTCTCCTGTGGTTTTGTATGTTACATTTGGGTCCCATTTGGAATTTATCTTGGTGTGAGATATGAAGAGTTGATCCAATTATATATTTTCCCACGATGCGCCAGCATCGTTTATTAAAGATCTGCCTTTTCCTCAGTGTCTTGGATGCCCTTTGTCATGTATAGTTGGGTCAGTTTTTGGTCATTTGTCTCATTCTATTAATGCTCTAGTAATAGGTCACTTCACAGTGCTTTGTGATAAATATTAGAAAGTCATTTTAAAGAAAAGAAATGGTGACGTGATCCCTCCAACTATAGAAACATACAGTTTATAATGGAAGAGTATTTAGAGGTACCTTATAAGTGGGCCTCTTTCATTCTCTGTTGTCCAGAAGGGAAGTGGAAATTTTTAGAGATATCCTAGGAATGGGCTACTTTTATTCCAAGACCACCCAGCTAATTAGCAGTGGGATCAGCAACTAAGTTCTCAACCAATAAATTATGTCATTTTCTGAGAAAGTAGGATTTTCTCAAAAACATGGGTGATTGGTCTCTCATCAAGGGCCTATACCTAGGTTGGATGTCTTGGCAGATTTTCATAGTTTTGAATATTGAAAATAATACATCATTCAGTTTACTTTTGATTATAATAACATGCATTTTAAAACACCTGGAAACTGAAATGGGCAATAGTAATAACAAAGAAAAATTATAAACATATTACTGATCCCTAGAGATGAGCTATTTAGCTTAATTCTTTCCAGAATTTTTAAATTCATGATCTTCTGCTTAATTATGATCATGTTAAGCGGAAACATTTAAGAGAGTGACAATACTATGAAGTGTTTTGTTAGCACATACTTAAGGTACTGATGAAATAATCTAGGTGTATTACCTTGTTTATCACCGAGCCTGAGGGTGCAGTTTTTGCTACCAGAATATTACTGGTGAGTGATCTTGGCTTTGGTAAATAAGTAACTTGTCCAACCTCACAGAGTTAGTAAGCAATGGAGGTTGAACTCAAATTTCTGTGTTTACACCAGCATTTATATTAACCATCATGTACACTGTGTCCAGAATGTATCATTTTGGATCTTGCTAATTTATTAAAATCTTCACAGAGTTGCTCATCCTTATTTCCTCAATCATCACATTAAATTTTACTGATAGTATTGCATTTCTTTTTGACATAATTAGATATACCAGATATTAAGGAGTTATGTTTTTCCTCATACATTATTAATGCAATCTTTATTTCTTTCTAAAGAAGCATTTTGAATATGAAGTAGAATTGTGGGGAGCCCACTGTCAGAAACATGCATTAGTTTTACAGAGGTGTTGCCAAGTTTTAGAGAGTTTACTTTCCTGTGTTGACCTGAAGTACCACCTTGCAAATTTGTTTATATCAAAACTTGCAGAATTATCTTCATTTTCCTTAGCCCTTCCCAGGTCCACATCACCCCAGATTCCAAGTATTAAATGACATACATGATGCACAGTGACGCATGGCTGACATGCAAATGTGTTTCTTACTTGCAGTTGGAAATAAAATGCTTATTTCTTTGAACCTCTTCAGCTTGCATCCTAACTCAGAAATGAGGGGTGCGATTACCTTGCACTGTGACATCAACAGACACAACTCCAAGAAGGATGAAAATTTTATTGCTGTTACAGATTTGTTTCCTAAAAGAAGTAGCTCAGAGTGCAGTTTAAAGAAAGAAGAGAGTTAAACATGGTGGGCCAGTGTGTAGTCACAATACCACGGACTAACAGAGGATAATGTTTTGGCAGCAGCATTTTAAGTGTCATTTTTTGTGTGTGTCTGTGTGCCAGAAGAGAGCAAAATCGTAGACTTTGGGATTTGAAAGCTGGCTTTTAGCTTGATAAAAGGTTAATACTTGTCCTTGTGCTAGCTTGATGCGAGGTACATGTGGACATTAGGCTAAACCAAGTGCAGCCACTGTCATTAGGAGGCTTATGATTTAGTGTGCTGAAGCATCTTATCTTTTTCACCACACTGTCCCTTTCAGCAAATAAGAATTGGAACTCAGTTCCCAGGATATATTTACTGTAAATTACATACATGTGCCAAAAATTAATAGCTTTCTTTCTTCAATTGTAGGACTAAAAATATGTGGGTAGATGTTAAGTGATTTTTCTTGCATGTTACTGCATGTGGGATACATACTATACCTTCCTCTGTGAATCTCAACTGACCCATCACTAGAATGGTGGAATATAAAGTCGCCTGGCACCTGGAGGACTTCAGTGAGGGCACATTTGTACCTAAGCACTGGGTCACCAGGAAGGTTCCTCTCCTTGAATGTAGTGTCTGCTTTTGGTGTCATCAGCTGTGGCTTGAAAATCAGGGTTTGTGATTGAGAAGTCTGCACATAAACAGGTGGATCTGTGCACAGTGCAGACTGCATGAGTACATTTCTGACACATGTACGATAGTTTTATTGATGATTCTATTGTGTTTGCAAACATGGCCATTTCAAAGGTACATGAATTCATGTAAAATGCAGAAAAGGCTAATAGCCTCAAAAAGAACACTCCAGTCCTTGATCAGAAGTGTTTCCAGTGTGTAAACATGAATGTGCATTGTTGTATATCAACAAATGCTGTATGCTCATATTTATTCAAGGACTAATCTACCATAAGCAAGTTATATTTAACTCAAGAATGCAAGGGTGGTTCAATATGAGGATGTCTGTTTGTGTAATAAAATTAGTATGCTGTTGATAATCAGACTCTCAAATGAGAAATGCCATCTGGGGCTCAAAAAACATTTGATAAAGCTTAACAACAGTTTCTAAAATATTTTTTCAAACAGTTTTGGTGTCTTTTTTCATAATTGCTGGAGTAAACTCTAAACATTCATCATTTTTATGATCAGTCAAGAATATATGAAAGATTTTAAAAGTACCTTAGTGTGGATAACAGACTTCTTTGTATTCCAAGTTCCTAATCCACATAATGATCCCTCATAAATATTCTTAGTGAAATATTTCATTAAAGCCATTTATTCTTGAGAATTACTAAGACAACGAAGTAGCATATTTCTTTGGCTCTTGAGAGACCTTTTTTCCTATACTCTCTGAAGGGAATGAATCGCTTTTCTGTAGGAGCTGCCTTTCAAAGTGGTTCTGTGTCCTTGCCCTGAGATTCACCAGTGGTTCCCTGAACTCTGACCTCATTTCCTGAGCTGCCTCAATACTCCCATAATGACCTCTTAGTCTATCTGATTGATGGCTGCTCTGGCTAAGCGGTTCCATCCTGGCATCAACATGCTGATGCCCAGGTCCATCTCCCAGAACTCTCCATACCTTAGCCCCTTTCCTTCCCACCCTTCCCAGCTGTTGCATGCAGTCTAGATTTTCATACCTCTTGCATTTTTACCTTGATTTAACTTCATGACTCTAGCACAGACCATTTAGAAGTCATCCTATTGTCCTTTTCCTTCTATCTCAGTTACCCTACCTACACTGCCTCTGGATTCATCTTCCTTTAGTGTATTTGTGTGTTATTTCCTAGTTTAAAACGTTGTGACTTAAGACTTCTGATCAAATTACATATAAAATTGTTGGCTTGACATTTGAAACTGTCTCCACTCTGCCTTTCATGAGTTCTGTACTCCTCCAGCTTCTTCATACTGTGCCGAACCTGCTCCTCTTGGGGTGGCTTTATGGCAGGCGGTTCCACTGTCTTTGTGTCCTTCAACCTTCACTTTCTCACTTTGGAAAAACTGACTCATCTTCTTATGTGCATATCAAAAACCACGTTCATCAAACTTTAGAGTCTTCCGATAATTTAGAATTTCCTCATCCTCTCAACCTCATAGCACTCCTATCTCTGACTTCTTTCTATTTTCTAATTGCTTTATCTCTATTCATAGGTGCTAAGAGCTTGGAATGTGGAAACCTGAATCTCATTCAGTTTTTAACTTCTTGCTATTGCTTAGCATACAGTATTGTCTGTATATTGACCTTTTTGAGTCAATTTGTATACATTGATCATAATACATGCATGAGTAGTATTTGTATTTCAGTGCCATTGCTTTGTTCTTGTAAGTCACAGTCTTTTTAAGTATCTCCTTTGGGAGATGGAAAAAAGTGGAAACTGATGTCAAAGAGAGTTATGTGAGCCACCGAGGCTATTTCTAAAAAGTGAGTTTTAGTTTTCTACACCTTCCTATTTGTAGAACAACTAACGTACTGTTAGTAAGAAGATTGATAAAAGTTACTATAACCTTAAGAGACAGAATGCTAATTAAATTGGAGGATAAAGAAAAGTAGTGCTTATTAAGAAAACTGTTTCTCCATTTTTTTTTTTTTTTGAGACAGGGTCTTTCTTTGCAGTTCAGGCTGGCCCTGAGCTCACTATATAGCCCAGGCAAGCCTCAAACTCAGCAATTCTGCCTCTGCCTCCCGAGTGCTGGGATTATAGGCGAGAGCCAGCACGCCTGGCTGTTTCTCCATTTTTTTTTTTTTTTTTTTGAGACAGGGTCTTTCTTTGCAGTTCAGGCTGGCCCTGAGCTCACTATATAGCCCAGGCAAGCCTCAAACTCAGCAATCCTGCCTCTGCCTCCCGAGTGCTGGGATTACAGGCGTGAGCCAGCACGCCTGGCTGTTTCTCCATTTTTTGATGACAAAAAAACTTAATTTTTTTTATTGTGTGAAAGTGCCAAGAATTTTTGCAACAGACTGAATGTTATGATAAATACCTGCGTTTTGAAGCTTTTGACAGAATCATTGCCTGTAAGGTAAGCTTGAACTCCCCATGAAATCATCAGAGAGAGAAAGACTTAGAAGCTTTTCAAAGGCATACTCTTGGGTCTAGGAGAATTTAATTTCCCACTGATTATGTTTATATAGATTTGGAACATGTAGGCATGACTACACTAAGCATTGTTACCCTACTGTTGATTTCCCATGCTCTGGGATGCATCTCTCTTTCATGTGTCTAGAGAATCCGACACATGTGTACTTGAGTTCACTGTACTGATTTTAAAACTAGACTGTGAGCATGAGCTGGTAATTGTTTATAAGTTTTGGTTTTAGGACAGTTTAAAATATTTTGATGCATTTGGGAATGGGTTTTATAGAGCTTGTATACTTTTATTAGCCATCCAGCCCTCTTGGTTAGGTTGTGAGCTATTTTCACAATACAAAACGCATTTTGAAAAGTGCATTTCAGCCATATAATTTCACAAGTTAAATTTAATTTCAAGTGATATCTAATTATATAGAAAAGCTTGATTTGAATAATCCTGTTGATCCTGATGGTATTTACTTTGTAGAGTCTAAGAAACTTCTGTGAGATAAAATATTAAGGGACTTATGATAATTACTGTTTAATATAGGCCATTTGTCTTCCCTTTTGGCCAAAAACCAACCAACCAGCCGACCAACCAGCAGAAGGTAGTTTGACAAAAGTGGTTTGACAGAAGGATTTATTGTTTGATGTTATTATCTTTGAAAGCCTTGTACCAAGGCTGGATACAGGTCAAGTAACCCTTTATCAGAAATGCTTAGGACCAGAGGTCTTTCAAGTTTTGGAATGTTTGAGCTTTGGTGCATTTGCATTTGCATGAACTATTTGTGGAACTAAGACCAAGCCTATGTATGTATTTTGTTTATATTTGATATACTTTCCACATTCAGCTGGAAGGTAACTGTATGCAATACTATTCGCATGCCTGTGTTTTGACTGCAGCCTGTCCCATGAAGTCAGACATGGAGTGTTGTGTCAGCATTAGAAAGTATCAGAGTATGGATTTGGGGGTTAGGGATGCTCAGCCTCTGATATGTGAATAAATTTGGTAAGTGTACACTTCTTGAACTAGAAAATCTGGTCTAATATTTTATGGTGCCCTGGTTGGCATTCTGACTTCTGTCTGCAGCACATATGGCACTTCCCATGTTTTCCCTCTATTGAATGATGTTCCCATGACCATGGGTCATTCAGCAAGGATCTAGTGGGCTCATTTATGTGAGATAAATGCCTGTTGTAGTGGTTTTGTTGGGCTAGGAAATAGAATCAAATTATGCTCTCAGTGGTTGTGGACTAGAAACTTGCAACAACTTAGGTGTATGTTGCATTTTTTGAGTACAATGTAACTTGAGCAAGGACCCATTACTGCATAATCATGAATGAGTTGTTATGATTTAGTAAAATCAGGGCCCCATATATAAACACTGTTGCTAGCTATGAAATACAAACCTCAGAAAGACTGCAATGTATGTACTTGGAAAGTTAGATATTGAAATGTCTTTCGAATCAAAGGTAGTTTGTTTAAACAGGATGTTCATTGTTGTTTTGGATAAGTGAACAAAAATTTTAAAATTCTAAGCTTAACATATTAATAGATAACTTGTTGAAGTGTAATATTATGCATAATTTTTTAAACTATAAAGTTTTCTGCAACACTGTCCCAGTAGATTAAATTTTATAATACATGTAGATATCCTTTTATAGAATTTTTAAATTTTGAGTTGGTCACATTTAATTGGAAATCAGATGATCTTTTTAAATATTTATTTATTTTAATTGAATTTATTGGTACATTTTAGGAATACATTGTGATCACATTCTTCATTGAGAATTTGTACCTGTACATGATATATCTTGATTCTATTCTTTTTGTTTTCTTTTTCCTTTTGAGACAGAGTCTTGCTTCGTAGTTCAGGCTGGCCCTGAGCTCACCATGTAGTCCAGGCAAGCCTCGAACTCAGCAATCCTCCTGTCTTTGCCTCCCAAGTTCTGGGACCATAGGCCTGAGCCACCACGCCCAGCACTGTGGCATGTGGCATTGATTGCTGGTGGGCATGAATCTCTACACCCAGCATTGTATGTGGTTACTGGGGATTGAACTCAGGACCTTGCGCTTGCGAGGCAGGTGCCGGAACCACTGAGCTAACCCTCCAGCCCTATATCTTGATTCTTATTTTTTCCTGTTTACCTGCCCTCCCTACAGCTCACCTTTGTTTCCAATTTTTTCCTTTTTAACATCGATTTTTTTCTTTGCTTTCTTCCCTTCTCCTTCCCCACCCAGGTATCCTTTCCCTTTGAGCATTTTCAGATGATCTTTCTAAAAATGTTATGTAAAAATTGTTAAGAAAATATAAACATTATAGGTATGTTTAAAACCCACATGAATACTTTGTTTAAAGTAGATAATACAATTTAGCATCTTACCGATATTAAGTTAATATTTGAGCTTTTTCTAACTGCTGATACAATTTGTACAAGAAGTAATATTAGAACTGTCAAAGGAAATAACATGCATAGTGGTTTTAAATGTTAAAATAAAGCACCAGGTAGGGCCGGAGGGTTAGCTCAGTGGTTCCGGCGCCTGCCTCGCAAGCGTAAGGACCTGAGTTCGATCCCCGGTTACCACATATAATGCTGGGCGTGGTGGCTCACGCCTGTCATCCCAGCACTCGGGAGGCAGAGGCAGGAGGATTGCTGAGTTCGCGGCGGCTTGCCTGGGCACCATAGTGAGCTCAGGGCCAGCCTGA